>FIZU01060109.1:0-16802 GCA_900064475.1 Pseudococcus longispinus
TGACACTTTCTACTTTGAAATCATAATTGTGACAAAAAATGACAGTTAGGACTAGAAAATGAAAAATGACAAGAAACAATGATTTTGACCAAAAATGATTTTTATAATCAAAGAAAAATCGATTCGTGCGTCTCAGCAGCTATTTTATAAACATTGAATATTCTAAAAAAAAAAATTAAAAAAAATAAACACGGAGTGTCCAAGTTAGAAAGTCAATGGGTTTGAAAATAAAAAAAAGACACTTGAGACTGCAAAAATCTTTCTTTGGTTGATTTTCGCAAAAAAACATTTTTTTTTCAACTGTTCTTAAAATATATTTTTTATGACAACTTTTCAAGAAAATCATTTTTCCAGCATTTTTTCAAATTGTTTTTCTCCTCAAAGAAACGATTAAAAAAATATTTAGAACTTTCTTTCTGAAAAATTATTTCTTAAAAAGTGAAAAATTAATTTCTAATCGAATTATATTTACTTTTTTTTTCTGATTGATTTTTTTCTTGAAGAATTTCAGATTTTTTGGGAAAATTTTTTTTGACTCAATAATTATTTTTTAATAATTTATCTAACAAAATTTTTTCCTCAAAAAAGGTTCTGGTGTGGTAAGGGGGTCAATCGGCCTCTTTCATGAAACTGTCTTCTTCTAACTTTTTCATTTCTTTTTCAGAAAATTTATTGAGAAGACTCCGTTTGAATTTTCAAATTACTGTTCTGAATTTTTTTCGAAGAAACTGTCAATATTTTAAAAGTATTTTTTCAAAAATTATTTTTTGTGAAATTTTTACAAAAAAATGGTCTTCTACATTTTTTAATGGAGTGGTTCGGGACTTATCAATTCTTTTACCAAAAATTTAATTAAAATACCAAAAGGTCTAAAAATAACAATAATGACAAAACGATGAAAAAATAACGAAAAATGAAGTAATTAATGAGTATTTACGAGTGCTGGAATTGTGTCTGGAATAGAATTAATTTTTTTTTTAAAATTGCGTTTGTACAGAGCTTGAAAGAATTTGATTTTGAGCAAATTTTTGATAAAGTGTTCAACGAAATTTTACAGAGTTCAGTTTCATATGAAATTTTGAAAAAATCATGTCCGAATAAAATTTAAAGAAATTGAGTTTGAAAACTTTTGTAAAAAATTTGAATTTTAACGGAATTTTGAAGTAATTGAACAAAATATAAATAAAATTGACTCAAAAGCGAATTTTGAAGAATTCAATTTCCAAAAAAAAATTTAAAAATATGGTTACACAAAATCAAAAAAAAAGTGGACGATTGTAAATTCTAATTTCTAATGAAATTTAAAAATAGTGTGTTTGAACATAATTTTAAAAAAAATTTGAAAAAATTTCTAATAGAAATGAGTTTAAAATTTAAACGTAATTTTGGAAAAATTTTATGCACCAAATTTAGAAAAATTTTATTTCGAACAAAATTGTGAAAACCTGTGAATTTTATCTAGTTATTATCCTATAACAAAAAATTCAAATAAAGAAGCCAAAAAGTGGAAAATAATGACACGAAAGACTAAGAGTGAAATAAATAATGACTATTCCCGAGCAGGCCTTTCATTTACACGAAATATAGATTATTGCAAAAAAAAAAAACCTCGACCCAGATTGCCAAAAATATTCATCAATAGTTTAAAATCTAGATTCAACTAAATACGTACTTCAGTTCGCTGTCTTCTTCGCCGAAAACGTCTAAGTAAACCGAACCCCAAATACAAGCTCTTTTACCTCGTACTACAATTACACAGGAGGAGGTTATCACAAGAAACATGGCCGTGCCAGCACCACAATCGATCGAATGCTGCAAAACACAAAATATTACTTCGATTGTCCAATAAATACGAAAAAAATAATACATCGAAATGCTGTATTACTTGTATAGTTTCGTTGATTCGTTCTCGTCTACAACAGTTTTGCTTAAAACAGACTAGAGTACCACATACTAAACAAATAGTACCCTTTTGGGGTATCTGTTGACAATAACTGCAGGGTTTTTGATGATAATACTGTAAACAAGAGGAAAAATATGATAATTGGTTGAAAACCACGACTTGATGTACGAGTTGCATGATTCGAATACCAACCTGAAACATAACTTCGTATTTACGTGGTAACTTGAGTAGTCTTGGCTGTTTCCAAGATATATGTAATTCGGATAAGAAATTACGCGCCCAGACTTGGTTCTGGGACACGTAATGCGAAAATTGCTCGAACCAGAAATTAATGAAGTTCAAGTTTTCGCTAGGCCAAGTAAATACCACAGCCGAATTGAATTTCGATCGGTCCATACCGCAGGACACCAGCTCTAGATAATAAACCAGTCGTACGAATTCGTCGGCTTCGACCAAAACGCCTGGCAGTGGTTCGTTGTACATGTGATGACGAAGAACCGAAGCCACTCGAAGAAAAGGTAAACATAACTCTTGAATCTGTAAAAAGATAAAAAAAAGTCAAAAAATATATGAAAAAAATTCCCTCACACGAGGTTTCTTCACAAAATTCGTTTTTTGGCGGGAAAATTTACCCATTTTTTTTATAAATAAATCATTTTTTTGAACGAACTAGAGATTCAACCAGAAAAATGAATGAGTCAAAAATTTTAAAAAAAATAAAAAAATTCGTTCGGTGAAGAACTCTTAAATTATTGAAAAAATCCAATATTTTTGAAATCTATTCGCTAAAAAATATATCAAAATTAACTCACAGAACCGAAACAGCTTTCAAAAAGTTTCAAAATTACGTAATTTGGAACACCTTCATTCTTACTTGTAATTCCAAAGTTTTACGAGCCGGTTCTTCGACATTGGTGAGGTTACCGTCTTCTAAATAAAGATGCACAGCGTCCATAGATTCGATGGTCAGTTTCATCGCGTGATCCAATGAGAATTCCTTCATTAAACTACCAGCGCTCATGTCTAATTCGGTGGCTCGGAAGTAATTACGTTCCGATTCTTTGAGATGGCAAGTTAATTGCGCCATTACTTGGAAATACAACAAATTATACAGCAGTTTGACGATACCGGTGAAATACACTGTAATTAAAGTCAATCAAGGAATCAGTAAACGAAATATGAAGCAAGCAATCATCTTACAAAAAAATAAAATCTCAAAAGAAGGGGTAATTATTTATAAAATCGTATTCAACCTGAAATACAATTTTTACATCCCCACCATCATTAAATTTCAAAGAAAACAAAATCCATTCATATTAGTACTACTCGAGTACTCACTTTGATCCATATTCAAAGGTAAAAGTAATACAAATTGGGTCAGTAAGGCAGCCGGATCGCGTAACAATAATGGCACACTTCGATGATCCGAATTCAACGTCAACGACGTATGTTCTTTAAAAACAACACCGGTCAGCTGCTGCCACGTTTCCCAAACCGGAGGATGAGCCAGTAAACGAGCATGGGTAGCCAAAACATGCAAAAGTGGCACTGCAAATACGAAAACATTATTTTTTAAAAAATCGTATAAATTTTATCGAATTCGTCTCGAGTAGGATTACGTACTTAAACAAGATCGTTTTGGAATCAGCGAAGATAAGCTCTCTCTAGAAGACCCATGATCTTCTGGTTTCAATAACGATCCTCCTCGTTGCACGATATCAATTTCCAAATTGGTCCGGGCGATCGACGTGACGAATAAGAAAAACGTAGAAAACTGTTGCGGATCACATCTTTGCACGAATTTCGGATAAGTACAGTTTGTCATATCACCCATAGATTTCTTGATGGCTTCCGTCAAGGCCGAAGACTGCAGAAAAAAAAAAGAAGTTAGATCAACTCTTCAAGCAGACTTATTGGTACATGGATATGTCTTTTTAAAATTTATGAGTTTTCAAAAATTTAACGAAAAGTCACCGCCATTTTCATACTACTCGAGAAACTATAAAAAATAGGATATGTTTTTGCTCATTGAATTTTGTGTCTGATTTGAACTTTTTTGAAATTTTTAAAGTCTATAAAGTTGAAATTTTCCAAGTCTAAAAATTAATGTGAGTTCTTAAAAATTTTTTAAGTTCAAAAAAATCTAACAAAATGTCTAAAAATCAGCATTATCTCTGAAATTTTTCAAGTTTAAAAAGTCAATGGAAATCTGAAAATTTTTCTAATTCCAAAAAAGTCAGACAAAAAATCTAGAAGTAAATTTTTCAAGTTAAAAAAAATCTAAATTGTTTGTCTGACATTTTTTTGAAATTTTTCAAGCCCATAAATTTGAAATTTTCGCAAGTCCAAAAAAGTCAGACCGGTTTTTCCGCACACGAAAAATGAACAAAATTTTAGAATTGACCCCAGCCATAAAACATATCCATGTCAAAACCAAACAGGTTCATAAACAGGTTTAAAATTCATCATCTGATTTATTGGCAACACTCACAGAGCTGGACGAACACTGCAGATGACTGGTATGTTCGATATCGATCATGAGATTACCAATATCAGTAATAATCGTAGGAGTATGATCGGTTCTGGACGATACGGCAGCATTTTCGCCCACATCCGGTGGCATAGGCAGCACGCTGTTGGCCAATTGACGACACAACGGGCATAAATATTCGCCTCTGTAATAACGATATTGCGATCAATATTAATATAATTCCAGATACACGTATTCGTTAATCAGCTTAGCTTTACGATTAGAAACTTCCAATTTCACATTCAGTTAACAAATTTTAACCAATGCAAAATTAATTATTAGCAATAATTACTTTTTTAGTTCGAACCTGTCGACGACAACTCGTTGTTGATTTCGTAACGATTGCAAATACGAGGTTAGACATTCTAGATGTAAATGATGGCCGCACGTTTGAACGTGAATTCCGCCTTCCCAGCCGAGATTGACTGATTGCCACCACGAACACTGTATTACGAATAGAATTTCACAATTGGTAAAATAAATTCAACTGTAATTACTCCATTATTCCAATTTAGAATATTTACCGTATCAAATTCGCGATTCAATTCTTCGACTTTTTTCTCAAAATCACTAGCCAGGGTTTCTCGCAGAGAAGAATTAGCTCTATCTTTGTCACACACAGGAAGTGCCGGTCTCTCCGAAATCTTCTTTTTGTGACCTAATACGCTCGAAGCCTTGGAAAAAATAATACAACAAGTGGATAAAATTTCATCACTCGAAAAATTCGATAAAATTGGATAAAATTATGTACCTGGACGAGTACAACCAAACCCATTGGTTTATCTTCTTTACTGGGCGAAGATTGGCCGCAAATAACGCAATGGTATTCTTTCTGAACGACTTGTAAAGGTTCGTCGCTGCCTTCCCAATCCATTTTATCTTCTCCTAAACGATATTAAAATATTTTAAAAATAATTTTAATATTCGGCGAGAGCGTAGATCACATTCGAGAAATGAAAATATACCAGAAGCGTCGATATTTTTCTTCTGAAATTCGTCCCTTTGATGAGCAAAAGTTTCGATTAATTTTTGCTGCCTTTCGCGAGCAATTCGTTTTCTTTCTTTTTCCTTATCTTCCAAGTCTTTTTTATCGCCGTCATCTTTGAAAGGTCTTTGGGGCCATAATCGTTGACGACATTGTAATACTTCTTCGCTGTAAAATAAACGTGAGTTATTTAGCAAATAAATGACAGCATCAGTCGGAATTCTCATTAGAATACCTAAAATACGAATTTAATTGGCGAAGAGTTCTAAAAAAATCGAAATAGACTCAATACCTGCACTGTTCGTCTAACATCATGATACGTTTGAGTACTTTTCCAATGAAAGTTGGCCCGTCGCCAATTCTGCTATCTAAATCATCGGAATTCGCTTTCTCCGGATTGAACGAATCCGTGTACCCGGATAAATGAGAATGGAGTTTTAACAGCAACGAAATAATACTTTCATTCGCGTTGAATATTATAGAATCCGAACTCGACGAACTAGAGCTAGTACTGATTGCCACTGCGCTGCTTTTTCGACTCTGTAAAAGCACGCCCTGAATAAATTAAACTTCGTTAATTCTCCTTCCATTTTAAAAATGGTGAAAATTCGGCTGATTCCATGTCAATTCGGTCGCATTTTGACCTTAGGTCCTCCGATTTTGCTAACTCGGCGCTATAAAGAGCATGGTAAACGATATGCCACACGAATTTTTTGATTTTGTTGATTTTTTTCAAAATTTGGGGGCTTGTGAAGGGCATGGGAAGGGTCCTATCAAAAAAGTAAGACTATATTTGGACTCTTCGCTATAAAAAGCATGGTAAACGATATGCCACACAACTTTTTTGATTTTTTTCAAAATTAGGGGGCTTGCGGGGGGCTTGGAGAAGGTCCTATCAAAAAAGTAAGGCGACATTCGGACTCAGCGCTATCGAAAATGTAACAAACCATATGCTACATGTTTTTTTGTTTTTTTATTTTTTTTGTCAAAATTTTGGAGCAAAGTGCCCCTCAGGGGTTCTGAGATTCCACAACAAAGAAGCATTTTTTTCAGTGCAGCACAAAAATGTCTTTTCGCAGGAATTTTTGTAGATTTTTAAATTGTAGCCCTGAAATTGTGTAAACTCTTGAAAGTTGAGTTTTTCTCAAAAAAGTTCAACTTTGAATTTTTGAAACTTTCACGAACGCTTTGTAACCTCTTTTGGATGCTCTTTAAAGCGCCGTTTACCGATTTTCGCTATCTCTCACCAATCTTGAGATACGCGGTGCCAAAGTTGGGTATTCTAACAAAAAATCTCCACAGTCGAAAAACAAAAAAACTCTACTAAAAAAAACCCAGGGGGGTCGGGGGCAAAACAACGCTGGTTACCTTACTTTTGGATCAAGGGAAACTGGTAAAAAAATTCTAAGCAAAACTAGAGGACCCAAGGTCAAAACGCGACCGAATTGATTTGAAATGACCCATAAATAAACCGTATTTTCAACGTTTCTTTTAATGCTTTTCAGAAACATTCTCAGGAAACAAGAAAAGTTGAATATAACGAACCTACAAGTATATTGATTTATTTTCAATTACTTTTTCACGTGATATAATGTCATTTTTATTTAATACATTCTGGTTTTATTTCAGTTCGAGAAATCAAATCAAATATACAAGAATTGAATATTAAAGTCTGTGATAATGAAACTTGGTCTAATGATTTGAAATCCCCCTATGACTCGAGTGACGAACTCACGCAAGTAAGCCTTCCATACCATCCTATTTTAAATTTGTGAAAAAAAACATGTCAATAAAATTACGTATTTTTGAAGGAAAATATGCAAAATGCTTCATCAGTGATTACTCCTTCTAAAGAAATTCCCGATGATATTTTACCCGATTTAAGAGATATCGGTTGTATAATGGAGGATGTAAAATATAAAGAAAACAGATTGGCCGAGTTATTAAACATATCTTATACTTCAGAATCGATGTCTAGTTTAGGTGATTAAAATATTTATATTTTTAATTTCCGCGGAGACTAGTTTTTTACCTATTTTTCTCTATTACAGGTCGTTCTACTTTCTATACAAGTAGCGTCGCAGATCCTATACAAGAAAATGCTGTATCGAGTGCAGATACTAACAACGATTCTGATATTATTTCCCCGGAGGATTTATTAAATAACGGCGACGAAAATTTATCCAAAAATCATCTATATTGCGGATCCTCGAATACTCAAGATGAACAATTTCACAATAAAGCTGAAAACGAGAATTCAAAAGAGGTTGAATTGGAGCAATATTTCAACGAGGTTTTTGAAAATCCCATCCAAACTGAGTATTTCTCGGAAAATTCCAATCATAATATGGGTTAGCTGAAATGATAATTTTTTTTACATTTTTAATCTTTTAAATTCTTGGAAAATTTCTAGTCATTTGAATTTTATTCGGTTCTATTATCTATACTTGTTTATTTTTACGGTGCTATTTTTCATTACCTAACTGATATCATTTTCTTTTAACATTTTCGTATTATATTTATTAGACTAACGCTCATTTCATAATTTTTAATGTATTAACCAGTAAAGCTATCTAACAAAATTATCTAAAATTTCGCCTTTGCAGTTCAAACTGAACACGAGGATTCGTGGTCGTCTTGGTACTTGCCAAATGTTTCGAAATGGATTTGTGTTACTAAAAATGGTATTTATTACGGCGGTGCTAAGTCCACGGTTTACTATTCGGAAACCAACGATTCGAAATTGAGTTGGAAATTGCAAAAGTACAGAGCTATGAAAATGTCCGTTTCTCTAGATAGTTGTATTTTGTGGAAAATTGATCTAGGAGTTGCTTATGCTTTTTCCAAAGATTTAGTTAGTAAGTATAATGGCAACGATGTCGCATATTTTTGTAAATTACCTATTATAAATAGTCGAAAAAAAAAGTATTTCAACTTAGAAGCGTTATTTATTCATTTGCTCATCCGTTTCGTAGACCGATGGAAAACAATAGCCAGGAATGTCGAAAGTGTCGCCGTAAATGAAAATTCCGCTTGGTACGTTAGCGAAGGAAATGTATTTGTTCAGTTCGACTTGAGTGACGAAATACCTTGTAACGAAAAATCAAATAAGGTTCCTTGTTCGGAAAAAATTTCCAAGATTTATTGCTACGGAAATGTGAGTATTTGAATGGTGTTTGAGATTGGTTTTATCAGATTTTCACAATCTAACTTCGTTTCAGATCGTTTGGGTATTGACTAAGAAAGGGAAAATTCTTTGTAAGAATATTCCTGCAGATTTCGATTACGTTTCTGCCCAATGGAAAAATATACCTTATCCTTTCAACATGAGAATTTCTCATTTAGCTTTAGGATGCAAGAATACCGGATGGATAGTTACTTGTAATGATGAGGTTTATTTCACCGATAATTTCTTGAACTCAGACGAGCCCGATTGGTGGCAGGTGTGTCAAATTTTCTTCCACATGCGAAAATTATCCACTCTTGTATCAATATTTTGTTTATTTTTAGTTGGTTGTTAATAATCCAAAAGATAAGAAGAATTCTAACTTGACTAGTCCGATAAGTAAGTTTGTTCATTGGTCTAAAGATAGGATGACTACTTCAGTTGCTTCGAGTGATAATGCTATATGGATACTTCGTCACGGGGAGAATATTCTTCAAGTTAATAGGACTTCAATCGAAGGTACTTAATGAAAGTGAGAAAATACATTAAATTTAATTTTTTACTCAATCGTATGTTTCTTTTCAGGTCATCGTTGGGTTCCTTTTGTTATGAATTCGTCAACTTGTAATTTAAAATGGAAGTTTATTTGTGGAACTGGAGTTTTAGAAAAGTTGACTGTATTGTGGTGTCTTTCGGCCAATAATGATCTATTTTTATTACATCCGTTGAAAAAAGAAATACGAGTACGTTTTTGTTTTGAATTTCATTGCATTACATAGTAAATTAATGCGAATGTTTGAATTTAGGCTGTTGAACTTCCCAACGCGGATGATATAATTTGTCTCTCTGCATCTCTGGGATCACTTTGGATTCTAACGACGAACGGAGAAATTTATTCCAGAGTAGGAATAAAAGATGAAAATCAGTTTGGTTCGGTTTGGAAACTTATAACTTTCAAAGATGCCAATAGTAAGTTAAGTTTGATCTGGAATCAGAAATTATCTTGTTTTAATCAATTATTGTTTCGTAGATTTGAATATGAAATTTCAATATTTATCGTCTGGGCTCGATGTGATCTGGGCGATCGATACCAAAGGTCAAGTATTTTGTGCGGCTACAAGTCCGTTAGCTATTACTGGAGAATTACATGATCCTGATTGGATCCATATTAAAGATGTTCCTTCTAGTGATGTAAAATTCACCAAAGTACGAATAACTGATAATTATTGTCGGTGCATTGGGAGGAAAAAAAATTCATAATTTATGGTTCACTTTTTTTAGGTAGTTGTTGGACCTAATAGTTATATGGTCTGGGCATTAGATCAAAAACAAAATGTATATGTTAGACAACGAATATCTTACGATTATTTATTTGGAACTGCTTGGATTCAAGTGTCCGGTATTAAGGCGGTTCATTTAGTGATATCGTATGTATATTGGATTTTTTCTTTTTTTTTTTTGGTAGTGCAAAATGTGGGTATCATATTTTGTTTCCTTTTTAGATCTTCAGCTGTTTGGGCTTTGACCTCAGAAGGTACCGTTTTTCGTAGATTTGGCATCTCTCAAATGAATTACATCGGTGATTATTGGTTACAAATTCCTGGTTCATTTTCATTGATTGCTAGTACGAGATTACGTTTTGAATTTATATTTTATTAATGACTGGATATCTTGGTAATGGCAATTATTCATTTGTTGAATAGCTTCAAGCAGCGAAGGATTATGGGGTGTTTCGAATGTTACCAAGAATTTGCATAAATGTGAAACGCATGTATTAGATTTACTCAAAAGTGAAGAAAAAATGGAAAGGTTATCATCAGAAACTACAGAAGACGAAGAATGGGAACTGCTTTAAGAATAAGTTTCGTTTTATGTATAATGAAAATAACGATCATTTTAGGTTTTAATTTTTATAGTTTTATTCGTAATGATATTTCATTCTTTCAGTTTGTTACCTATTGTAGGTACTAATGTACTTACCTTATGCCTGGATTTTTTAGCTCTACAGTTTTTATGATAAGAATTCAGTTTTTAATTCGTGTCAAATTAAGTTCTATGCAATCGAGAAATAGTACTCAATTTTCAATTCAGTTATCTCACATCAGTATGAAAAATTTGATTGATACTATAGGTTTATTTTTAGAAAATATTTTGTGAATTGTGATATAAGTGAAGTTATAGTTAATAGTACCTTGATATTTTTTATAGTTAACTAAACGTATTTTTGTGGTAGATGTATTTGATATTATTTTTTGCATTTATTTGTTTTTTAATTCACTTTTTACTCTAATAAAACATTTTTTTTCTTGTTTGAAAATCGTTTCATATCGTATGACGTATCATTGAATGAAATTGTGTGACTCATTAGTCATTCCCACTCATCCATGTTCCCTACATCTTTGCAAAACCTTTCACCTTCACCCCCCTTTTTTCGCTCATCGTTTTATCAGTATCTATTTTTTATCACTATGAGCATTGACATGATGAATAATTACTAGTCATAAAAACTGAATTTTGTCTACCGATTTTAAGTGAAACTTTTATATTTAATTACTTATCGGTATACTTCAACCATTTTCAGAATGGTTCACCGTGAATTGATTCAAAAAATGATCCAATTTTCAGCTAAAGCGAAACCATTCGAAGCTATGATGGACAAGGTAAAATTCATTTCTAACCTTAAATCTGTGCTTGTTCGTCATTTGGCATAATCTTTATTAGAAAATGGACACTAAACTGTTTCAATTTTCATTTTACATATACTTTCATATTCTACAGATAAAAGTATTGTCGGCCGGCAATGGAAAATTGGAGGCTGAAATGAAGGTAGAAGAAAAACACACTAATATCTTCGGCACATTGCATGGAGGCTGTACAGCTACACTAGTGGATTGTATGTCCGGTTATGCGTTATTAACTCATCCTAAATTAGTCGATAAAATTACTTCCTCGCCTCATTCTGGTGTTTCCGTTGACATGCATATGACGTAAGGATTTAACAATTGTGTTTTCGTATTTGTCACATGTGTTATATTTTGTGAGGAGTTACATCAGTTACATCTCACTGAACTATCACTTGGTAATTTTCTGTTTTCAGATACCTTCGCGGAGCTTCAATCGGCGAAGATATCATAATCAAAGCAGATACAACCAAAGCTGGAAAAACACTTGCGTTCTTGAACGTCACAATTTTGAACAAAAAGACTGGCGATGTTTTAGCTAAAGGATCCCATACGAAATATATCGCATGATTCATATGGTATTAATTTGTTTTAGTATTAATTAAACGTGATGTTACCATTTAAAATTATTTTTATAGATCCAAAGATGCTTAGAGTTTTTCGCTCGTACTACTCGGAATACTCGTATTAAAATAATTTATTGTCGACTTTAGAATTGTGTTTTTATTTTCAAGCTCATCTTGTTTGTAGGACGATTTAATCGTGAAAACAAAAGCACCAATGGAGTCCTCGTATCAAATTCAAAAAGCCATGATTTTGACACTTTGTACGGTCATTTAGAGTACAAAGTATAACATAATTAAATAAAAATAAAACGGCAAATTAAAAAAAAATTCCAAGAAGTTAGATTCTGTATCTGTTACGTCATAATAAACTCAGCCAATCACACGGCGTTCGCTACGCCGCTACCATGACAATGATTCGAAAAAAAGTGAGCCGAAAATATTTATTAATTTTTAAAATTATTAATCGCCATTTTGATTATTTAGCCTAAATGATCGTACAAAGCGTCAAAATCATAGTTTTTTGATACGAGGAATCCATTGGAGCTATTGTTTTTACGATTACACGAATTAATACAGAATAGGCCATTTACAATATTTACCCGGTTATTACATTTTTTAAAGGCTTTCAAATTTAAAACAGACAAATCTGGAAAAGTACTAAGCCAAAAATTTTAACCCTTTCGTGTTTCCCCCGATTTCCCCTTCCTAGGAAATTGTTGTTTACCCTTGTTTTCGTGATAACATTTTTCAAAGCATGTGAAATTTATTTACAAAATTTCAATTTTATTTATTGCTCTTGAAAGAAAAATAATTTAAATCAAAACTATATAAACCTAAACGTACAAATTGCCGAATTTCATGATATTACTCTTTCAATTATGAGTAGTACCCGAAAGAGAACCGAAGAAAGTCCTAAAGATGCTAAAAAACTGAAAAAGAATTTATCAGACTCTGAATCAGAGTCTGATTTGAGTAGTGATGATGATGTTGATGATGTCGATGACGAGATCGAGAAAATATGCGTATGTACTCACGAGTTCTTTTTTAAATTTTAAAATATTCCAGCACAATTTTCACAGTATGTCTTCCTTAGATTGATTTTTCTGGATTTGAATTGGCTCCAGAGGATTTCAATGGGATTCAATTACTTTTAAATCAGCTATTCTTGAAAAATCATCTAGATTTAAACGGATTAACAAATTACATCATAGATGGACAGCCAGATATCGGATTAGTTATCAAGGTAAATAGTAAAAATTTCAAGAAAATAATTTTATTCAAATTTAGCCTAATTTCAAGGTTTTTGCAGGAATCTGAAATAGAAGAAGTATCCGGTAGCTCGGATAATGCAAACGATGACGATACTGTTTATGGACTAGTGACGGCAATCAGTTTATCAAATGACAAAGTAAAACATGTTTTGTTTATCATATAACTATAATGTATTTGATAGCATTGATTTATATAATCTTTAAATTTTTCACATTTTATAAGAAATTATTACCCAGAATCATATAACATCGAAAAATGACGATATAATCGCATACTTGTTTTGTGACAGGAATTGAAATTCGTTTCGCAGTTGAAAAATCTGTTATTAGATTTATCGAAACAACATGCTACTGAAAAAACAAACGAATTTATTTCGTCGTTATTCAGTGAACCAAGTAATTCGATAGGATTTCTCATCAACGAACGATATTCAAATTTACCTCCGGCGATATCTGTACCTTCATTGGGTAGGCTGAAGTAAGTATTCTATCGAATGATAAGCTAACCCGAATATATAATTTAATAAAAACATGACAATATAAATCAACAGATCAGAATTGGATAAAAAGAGTTCCGAAGATGCTGCTTATAAATTCACCCATTTTATGATAATGTGTAAACTGTTCAAAGTACCCGCTAAAAAAAAGAAACAAAACAGCAAAAATTACGAAATCATCTGGACTAACGCTGAAGACGAAATTATTGACAAAGTGAGTTGATTTTCAATTTTATTCTAGGTTTATGTTTGAATCACATTATAAACACATAATTTTATGCTTTCAGGAAGCAGATGCACGTTTTGAGTTCAGTGTGGTCAACGAGAGTGACTCTGCTTTAGGTGGTTCTTGGACTGAAGATGATATTGAATTGGTACCTTTCAGAAGAGTGCTCGTGTTCACTGCACATAAATTTGATTCTATTTTGAAAGAAGCATCGGAATTTGCTAAATAAAATTTTTTATTGTATATTATGGTAATTTTTCTTGTTCTAAATTGAAAAAAATTGACATTATAGTTTAGACGGTTGGCGCGAAAAAAGCAGGGTATACTTATTTTTTTGAACACGAGCTGACATGTCGTTTTTCTTTTAGTATGAACTGAAAGGAAATTTTGGGGAAAGGGGCCATTGAAAATTCCACTTAGGGGGCGAGTAAGAGAGTGGGTTTAGGAGTGGGAACACCCTTATTTCTGTATATAAAAGGGTAGGGATATGTTTGGTACCTTTTACATATAATTTCATTTTTTTGAACTCGAATCCATCGTTACTTTTTCGATTGAAAATAGAGAAGTGACACAATCGTGTGATTTGTGTCGCAGAAAATGATCAATTTTTATACAAATAGAGGTAATCGCAATTTTTCATTTTTTGAGCCCTTTTGGGGGTGATCAATAGAGTGGAAGGAATATATTTTCATTATAATTCGAACCTCCTGAACTCAAATTCGAAGTTAATTTCCAGATAGCAAGTAGGTAACTCTCAGAACTATCGGATCTGCATAGCGTATTGTGATATAACCGAGTTCTGCTTAAATTGACAGAATTTTTTCATTTTCAGAAGAACAGCTCTTCCTCTTTTCAAATTAGAAAAAAAATTATAGAATAAAAATTTACTGATTTTCAACGTTCTACAACTTTTGTTCGAACCCTTTTTTCGTATCGTCAATTTAGCAAATTTTTTCACCCGGGTGTCCCCAAAAAAATTACTTTGCTGTAAAAAATCACGATATGGCAGAAAAAGCCAGGGTGTGGTAACAGGGTCAATCGGCCTCTGGTCAAATTTCAATTTTTTTTTCTGGGCTTCCGATTTATTCTGATGAAAGATGATTTTAAAGCTTATGCAGAATCCTTGGACTCACCCCCTGGGGGCTGAACCCCCAAAAAAGTGATTTTAAGCTAAAAATTCTATGTTTGCGAGTTTTCAACTGATTTTCACCAAACTTGGTATGTAGGTACAGGAATTCAAGGGTAATGTTTAAAAAAATTTTCAATTTTTTTCGACCTCTACAATGACGTTGAAATCGACTTCGAAAACTTTAAATTGCCATGGGGGGCATAGTTTTGGTGCGGGCACTCTGGAATTTTTTTGACGGTTTCCAGACAATTTTACACTGCTCAGGATTTTTTTTATTTTTGCCGAGAGGTGGGGTCATATTTAAATCTTCAAAAATCCAATTTTTTAAAACATTTTCCTTCCTTAACTAAGTAGGTCAATTCTGGTCGAAAAATGTTTTTCTTGTATTATATCATAACTGACTCCGAAATACACAATTAACCTGCATTTAGATCAAATTCGTTCATTTTTTCCTTTTTTTTAAACCTACCTGTGAACTCGTGTTCAAAAAATTAGTATATCTGTGCCAACCCATATAGATTATTATTTTTGATTACGTGAAAAAACAATCGAATATTATTTTTTATCCATCATTTTTTTTAGTATAATATAGTTATTCATTTCATTACCAGGATAATACGCGCGTGTAATAATATTTAATGAAGTTCTTTTACAATGAAAATGAAACAAAAAAAAATTTTCCTAGAACAGAAAGACATTAACGTTGAAGCATTTCTACCAAAACCATTTACATACACATACGAATGAGTATACCAAGTAATAAATTTTCTTTACGTTTCCTAATGATTAAATTAAATAAAACAAAATACATTAAAAATACTAAGGATTTTTTTCATCAAGAAATAGCAATTTGTCGGTGATATTTTCACAGCCGAAATCACGTTCCATTATTTGCACCTGAAATCATCGAAAATTATTACCATCGTGAACATGATTTATACTCTTAATCAACGTGAAAGTACTCGTAACTCGAATTTGTACGTTTTATTACAAGTTACAACGTAATTTACGATTCGATATGTTCGAAACATAACACAGTACTTCATATTGCAGTCGCAGTTGATAAAAGTTATATAATGAAGACAAAAAAATAATAAAAAGCAATTTAAGACGAATATTTCTCATGTAAGTATGTATCAGGTGATAAAAATGTCAAGGAAATTGTCTGCTCAGTGATGTAATCAGATATTCGCGGTTTTCAGTTCGAGAACTTTGTCTGGGTTTCAGATAATGTCAAACGTATCGACGTATTTGATTCAAAAGGTCACTAGGAAAATTCACGTAATTACTGGGGAATTGTTTTTTTTTTAATTAATCAAATTCTAACCGAAATAACAAAATATTGTAAATTTATGGTGAATTTTAAACAACTCGAGACGATTAACTTTCCACCAACGAAAGCTAAAAATTTTTTTACTTAAAAAATGGTCACGTTTGTATGCTAATTTTGGAATTAAAATTACCGAATTTTTTTTACAAGGTAATGACTTCTTTTCGGGTATTTATCGATGTTTTGTAACCAGTTCTTCAAAAATACATCGATTTGAAATACACGTTAAAGCTGTTTCAATTATTCATTAAATCAACTGCTATTAGTCCAGTGAAATAAGGAGATGAAATTGCATTTCGGTTACCAGAAATTTTTTTGTTTTAAAATGTTCCTTTCGGCGTCCTGATTAATCACTAAAAAGTCCCCGAACCTCACCCCTCGGTAAGTCCCCCGATTGTGGACCCAATGAGACCTCCTCGCAGTTTTTTGCCCGTAACTTAGTAAATACGCGTGAAAATTAAAAAATGGACATGACTAAAATTGAAGTATATAAAATTTGCAACAAAAAAGGTTATATT
>FIZU01060113.1:0-17988 GCA_900064475.1 Pseudococcus longispinus
AAAATTGTCGAAATATGCTGAAATATGCACTTTTTACTCCAAAAATATGCAAAATGAAATCGGGCTCATTCGTCAGGAAATTTCATGAATCGTATAGATCCTTGAAATATTCATTTTTTCTTCACCGTAGACAAATATGCAATTTCATAAAATTCAAAGCACTAGTAATCATGATAAGTTGTCTACCTCGTAATTTAAAGGGCCTATGTAATTTCTAAAACTTGGAATTCATTCAAATATTCGAGAATAACTAAAAAGTGTTCGTACCATTTAAATAATGGTCATACTGGATAGTATTCCAAGTAGATGATTAAAAATTATTATTACTTCAGGTTGCCTATCTTCGAAATTAAAGGGGCAAACAAAATTTGAAAATTTATCAAAATTTTATTCATGTTTTCAATATTTTTCAACATACAAAAGTCTCTTAGTACTAGTTTCTTCGTTGAAAGAGGCCCCAACCCCACCCTCTACCATCATCCCTCACGCTCGCCAATCCCTCCTCAACCTCACCATTGGTCTCATCCCTGGCAAATGCTAAGGGCTGTTCGTATGTTGAAAAAAAGTGAAAACAAATGAATAAAAATTTTGCTTGTTTTCAAATTTTGTTTGCACTTTCAATTTCAAAGATAAGCAACCTGTAATAATACAATTTTTAATCTACTTCAAGTATTAAAAATCATACAGCTCCTTCAATTTACGAGATGGGCAACCAATCGTGTTTACGTTTATTGTTAGTCTACTCTGGTTGCATTTATGGTTAAATTATTGAACATCTTTCATTCAATACCCTGCATATATAGATATTTTCATTACAATTGAACGAAACTTGAAAAGAGAAACAGAAATCTGTATAAAATGATTCAAATTCCGAGTGAAAATCTGTTTTGAAAAGTTCTAAACAGATTAAATTGTAGGTAACATTTCGAAAAACATTCCAAAAAAACACAAACATTGTAATTTGTCAGAACCTCAGAACAGAACAAAAAAAAATAAGGAAAACTCATCAACTCTGATAAGAATTGGAAATCAAGTTTTCGTATAGATTATTGAAAAGTAACACTCAACGATTGAAAATGAGTTAAATTTCTATGAAAATTGAAAATAACACCAAGAATAAGCCCAGCCAATCATATTGAGGGGCTTTCATTTCTTTTTCAATTCAATCTCTACTCGCAAGGATCCATTTTCTTTCCTTATCTGTAAATATAGGTACATAAGAAAACAATTTGAACTTATTTCTGACTCACCTCACGTTGGTTATCCTGATTTCCACTGAATAATTTGATTAGCTGTTGAAGTAGATGTATTAAGTTCCGGAAGTCCATCAATTTTAGATTTTAAACAATAAAAACTTGTCCCATCTACATTGGGAATCGGCTAACGCGAAAAAAATAGACAAATTCTTCACGTTTACGCATTTATACGCATTGCTTCACACGAAAACACAGATTCCGGCATACAAAATCGATTTGATCACTAAGATTTACACTATTCACAAACACCAACACACACCACCGAAGATACATAAGGAAGAACTCACTGTAGATCACAAAAACACGGATTCCGGTAGGTACACTACATTGTTCGCATTTGATTTACACTATCACTTCACATGAACGATCACGATCCACAAACACACACAATACCGAACACACATGAGAACTCACCGTAGATCACGAAAACACAACACAGATTCCGGCGAATAAAATCGAACGATTAATATTCACAAGCACACAAACACACGCTACCGAAGATACACGCGAAATCGCCGTAGATCACAAATTCACGAAAAAACTAAATTCCGGCAGACAAAATTTATCACTTTTTCAGCAACGATCACGATACGTTAACACAAACACACACGCGCCCGGCCGGTCTCGTTGAGGCAGATGCGTATAAATGCAAACGTTGAAGATGAAAATCTGCCAAAATTACACAATAATAAATAATATTTTAACACTTACAGAAAAGAAACTGCATTCTTAAACAATAATCCGCCGGATCGCCATGCGGTGGACCGATGAGTTTCTTCATTACTTGTAGCTCAGGTAAGCTACAAGCAACAAGTACTTGGAGATCACCGATGATCTCAAACGATTAAATACACGAAGAAGACCCGTTTAACGATAAAATTAAAGTAGAATAACTAATATTAATTTATTTATTAATTACTCGATGCCGATTCCCAAAATTGTTTGTTATTGTTTACAATAAAATTAAAGGAACAACAATGGCGTTGAATTATTGTTCCAATCAGTGTAGCCAAATTATTGAATTACCAATTTACCACGAAAAATTGATCATGCTGTGTTGATTTTAAATCAATTTCGAGACCACCTTAATTATTAAATTAATTTTTTTCATATGAAAAGCAATGCTGGTCAAATTTAATACATTTATTTCAATTTAAGTTTAATAAACGACAAAATTATTATACTTTATTGTACTAGCTTTGTTTTCCACATGAAAAAAAGAAATTGTAAAATTAATTAGGGTTGTCTCAAAATTAATTGAACACCTGTTGATAAGCATTTCAAATCAGAATCAACAATTATATCAACTTTTGAAACATGAAATTTTATTCATTAATCAGTAATCTTTATCATAGATAATATTTCTTTATGATCTTTATAATCTCATCTATTTTGCCAATAGATGTACATTAATTACTCTTCATATTAGACGGTCATTGATTTAGTAGTAGTACGAGCAATGCAAAGCAAACAGTCGCGTACATTGTACAACGTGATCTCATTCAATTTCAAATACTAAATACGATACCTCCCACGTCAGTTTGATGATAACAATTTTACGTATTCTTTCATCATTTCAGTTCAAAGCAATTTTGCTCATTTCAAAGACCTTTGCCGGTGATAAAATCTCAAGAATGTACAATTTCTGATCCATGAAACGAAACGTAGCGCTACTCACTATCATAAAACAATAGAAATCCGTCGCGAAATAATTCTCTACAGCCAATAAACTGAACAATTTCAGTCGTATATCGTATTATAGAAAGCATAAAAACGAAAAAATCTTTTAATTTAAAACAACATCAAGTTCTACAACATAAAAAAATCTATGTTTACACGTGAAACGGTATTTCAGACAACTGGTGGTAAATAAATGAAGGAAAACCGAGCCTCCGGTAGTTACAAAATCACGATGCTGGCGGCGGCGGCGACGATGTTGACTCTGGTTTTTTATCTTTTTCTTTATTCCAATCTTTCAAACCTTCCGGTAAGGTGGTATCTTCTTCCAAAGATCCAGTTCCTTCTACGAATTGTTCATACGTTGATTTTTCGGGGAATGGACGAGGACCTAACAATTCGATCATATCGTCTCGACTGAGAACTTCTTGCTTTAATAAACGTTCAGCAACCTAGAAATTTACAATTTAATAAAATATTTCGACTAATTTGACAAATGGAATGAGTAAAAATTCAACACACTTTTTCAACATCTGGTCTATGCTTTATTAATAACTCGGTGGTACGTTTGTGGGCTTTATCGATCAAGGATCGAACTTCCGTATCGATAAGCTGAGCGGTACTTTCGGAATATGGTTTTTCTGTGGCCATTTCACCGGCCTGAGGCATATCGAAGCTTACATTACCGACTTTTTCATTCATACCGAAATGCGCGATCTACGAACAAAATTCCATTATAATTTCTATTCTCAACGTATCGAAAATCGATTGAATATACCAACCTGAGCGTAAGCATTTTCCGTAACTTTTTTCAAGTCGTCTTGTGCTCCTGTGGTGATTCTACGGAAGAATAATTCTTCCGATACTCGTCCTCCCAACGTCATACACATTCTATCGAATAACTGTTCTTTGGAATAAAGATATTGTTCTTTGGGCAAGTACTGAGCATATCCGAGACCTTTGCCTCGCGGAATAATGGAAACTTTCAACAAAGGATCGGCGTGTTCCAAGAACCAACCAGATACTGCGTGTCCCGCTTCGTGATATGCTACGGTTTTCTTTTCTTCCGGTTGTAAAACATTGGTTTTCTTTTCCATTCCGGCAACCACTCTTTCAATTGCTTGTTCAAAATGTTTCATGATGATCGAATCGTTCAGGTCTCGAGCAGCTATCAAAGCTGCTTCATTACAAACGTTGGCGATATCGGCTCCTGAGTAAATAAAACGTATTCCGCGATTAATAACTGAAAGTTGATATTAAACTTGGCGAACGAATTGATAAATACCCGTAAAACCGGGAGTTAAAGCGGCCATCTTTCTGGATAATTCATCTTTATTCAAGTTTGTTTTTAATGGTCCTAAATGAACCTTGAAAATATTAGCTCGGCCTTTAATATCGGGAGCTGGCACATAAATCTGTCGATCAAATCGACCAGGCCTCATCAGAGCTTTATCTAATACATCGACTCGATTCGTGGCCGCCAAAACAACAACGTTGGTTGTTGTATTGAAACCTACGGTCATAAATTGCCAATTCAGAATAGATTCGAGCTGCGTACCAGGTAATAGATAGAACTAAACTAACCATCCATCTCTACTAGTAGCTGATTTAAGGTGTTTTCTTGCTCCGAATGACCGCCGAAGTTTCTACCACCACGTTTCCTTCCAACAGCGTCGATTTCGTCAATAAATAATATACACGGGGCGTTTTTACGCGCCATAGCGAACATATCGCGAACCTAAACGATACGAAACCTTTGAAATATCGCTTAGAAGAGTATTTTGATTCAACGAGAAGAACTTACCCTTGAAGGACCCACGCCGACAAACATCTCTAAAAATTCGGAACCGGATACCGTAATAAAAGGAACATTGGCTTCTCCGGCTGTAGCTTTGGCCAACATTGTTTTTCCAGTACCAGGAGGTCCTGTAATAAGGTGGTCAAGTATTAATACGTTCGTTCGGAATACATTATCTTTACAAATATTTAACCTGTTAACATAGCTCCTTTGGGAATTTTAGCTCCTAAATCTTTGTACTGTTGAGGATTCTTTAAGAAATTTACAAATTCCATGATTTCAATTTTAGCTTCTTCGCATCCGGCAACATCCCTTAACAGAATATCAATAAATTAAAACGATTCGACGTTTTTTTGTACAAATTTTCAATAACATACTTGAATTTGACTTCAATATCTGCTGAATTAATAAGTTTCGCTGTCGATTCCATAACACCGCCGAAAAGACCGCCACCTCTACGGCCACCTCTTGCGCCCATCATTTCTGCCGATCGTCTCATCATGTACAAAAAAAATCCTAGAAAATTGGTACAAGAGAGTATAATTATTTCCCAAATTAATGAAAAATTCTTATGGCAATACTAACCTATAATTAATAAAGTAGGAAGAAAGCTGACTAAAGAACTAGGCTCGAATTCTGTTTTATACACTACTGGCACCCAATTAGGACCATCTAAGTTCATTTCCATCTGAACATTTTCTAAATTTCTTTCAAATGAGTCCACGCTACCAATATTGAACCATAGGATGCCCTGAAAAAATTAACATGATTGATAAGAGAAATACATCGATAAATTATTTGACTTTTGTATATTACCATTCCATCCATTGAAGTGCCAGACTGCAATCTAACTCTAACCCATTTTTTATTAACTACTTCTAATCTTTCGACAACGCCTCTGGCTAAATAACTATTTAAAAAAAACAAAAACTATATGAATAGGCCCAACAAAAAATAATTTAAATACTTTGTAACGATATTACTTATTAATAAAATCTTTCCATGTGATTTCTTTATAACTCATTTCATAAACGGTGAATAACGTGACACAGCCGACTGCTCCAAAGAATAAATACATCATCATTTTATCACGATTGTTATCACCTCCAAATGACTTGCCAGCGCCACCGCCTGCTCCAGATCTACAACACGATAGTACAGCATATTAATCAATTTCAGGAATGAAATTAATTTACAAAGTTTATTTACTTCGAGGAACCAAACATTCCAGACACCCAATTATCCTGTTTGGGTGGTGGTCGTGATATTGGTGGAGGTTTTGGAGTCTCTGATGGAGTTTCCTTTGGAGCTGCATCAGGTGGCTTATTATTTTTACCGGGTTTGAAAAATTTATCAAAACCTTTCGGTTGCTGTTCGCAAAGTGTTCTCCATTGTTGAAAAACTAGCTGTACTCGATATGAACATCGATTCCTGGTGAGTTCTCCTATCTGCAGAAGCACATCACAAGGTGTTCGGTATTACATCATATTACACCATTACGATGTACGATATTTAAATAGATAGATATCGGATAAAGGACTTACCCTTAATAGCTGAGGGCGTTGATACTTCAATACACCGAGTATCTTTTCAAGTTTTCTAGCGTTTAACATCAAGTAATGTGCCATGATAGATAATTGAAGAACTTATCATAAAAGGTCATAATACATTTTAATTTATCATAAGTGAAATGCGGTTACCGTCAAGATTACGTATTCATGTGTAAGTTAATACTTCAATACTTATGTATAAGTGAAGAAATAACTCTAAATATTAAATTACCGACAATAATTTATAAAACAGAAATTTTCTAAAAACCGACGGTATGACTTTTACAATAATAAATCAGTGTTGCCCTACGGTACGACGGTGTTCGATTGCATGCAAACCTGTAACAGAGATTGATGCAAAATAAACTTACCAAAAAAAAATTATTAATAAATTTTAATGCAATTTTTAATTGAAATAATTATAAAACCATTTCTTAATTCTTTTAAAACGTTCAAATCGTAAATTTCATTGAAAATATGAGAAATCAGTAAAACATTTTGGTAGGTGGTTAGCAACATTGTTTAGAAAATCGGGTTTTCTTAAATGCACAACAACACAACGATCAACAACAACGTCATATTTTTAAGGATGAGAAATCTCGTTCTTCTTGATTTTCAAACAAAATGAACGAAACACGATGTTATTTTGTAAACAAAGTACAACGTATTTTTTAAATAATTTTTGAGGTTAATTATTCGTTAATTAAATAATTATTTGATATTTAAATTTAGGTTTATAAATGCAAGTTTATTATTCACTAATCGCTTCGTCACTGCGTCAGTTTATCGAAAACTAAAGGTAATTCTTTGATCTCATTTTTTACATCAGATAACGAATACTCACTGTTGATTCTAACAGAAATCCCTGAAATTAATCAGAATGCCGCGGAAAAACTTATCAAAAATTCACGATTTCTACGAATACATCGACGGCAGATCAATTTGCCAGGTTACAGATGTAGCTGGCAATGTTTGCGAAACAGCAGTCAAGGTAAAATTTGATAATTGTACCTAATCCATATAGATCCATTCTACCATCTCTCACAATCCAACGTATTTTTTCTAGGGACGTCACGCTGGTAACTTGGAAAAACACGTATTCAGAAACCACGAAGCCGTATGGAACGATTACTACCACAATTTCAAGTTACCTATGCTAGCGAAAGAAGAAGCGTTTTCCACTCCGCCGCCAAAACGACCTAAGATACTACCAGAATACGTTAAAGTTACCGATACGGCTATCGATAATGCTAACTTCACTTATAGAAATCTGGAGAAAGCCTGTATAACGATGGCAACCGTTGACGGAAGACCGCTATCATTCGTCGAAGATATCGGTTTCCGAATGATACTAGATCCTTTGTTGGAAATTATGAACAACACCGATCGAAAAGATTATCTGAATTTTTCCATGAATAAAAACAAGCTACAGAAGTTGATTAAAGAAGAAGCCGAAAATATGAAATATACGATAAATAGAAAAATATCGGGCAAATTGATATGTTTGAAAATTGACTGCGCTTCGATATTCGAGAAACATTTTTTATCTTTCGGCGTTTTTTTTAAAGAAGTCGACGATTATTGTTTATATACTTTGCCGCTTGTCGAAGTACAAGATATATCGAATAGTGATGTCGTGAAGATAACCATATTGGAAAGTTTATCCTTATATGGTATCATTCCTGCTCAAATTTACGCTTTTATTGTCGATAGCATTGTGAATATTGTAAACCCTGACGATATCTTGAAAGACGAAAATATGGACGAATTGTTTTTCGAAGAACCTAGGAAATCTGTTTGCAACGAATCTGAAGTACAGACTGTTGACGTTTGTAAAAAAGAAAACGATACCGATGTTTCCGTAAATGCGGCCAATGACACAGAATACGATACTTTCGTCATAGAAGTTGATTTCGAAAGTGATAGTGTAACCACCGTTACTGATGCAGTACCATCCCAATCTAATAGTGTTCGAGACAAATCTGAGGATTTGATTAACAAAGTGATTGAGTGTTGGTCTGATGAAGATATAAATTGTAATTTTTTTTACTATTTTATTTACAATTATTCGTGTTATTTCGATACTAAGGTATATATGATTTTCAGGTATAGTTTGTCCTGCACATTTATTTGAGTTAGTCATTAAAGAAGCGTTGAAAATTTCAAACATGATCAGTCTGCCAAAGAAAGTGAGAGAAATTGTTAAAAAATACAGAGCACCGGAATATTTGCGATCTTTGTATACCCATTCTAAAAGAACGTTAATTATCGATCATCCGGACAAGTAAATTTTTGCATTTATTTTATTATACAATTATATCGTCATCGTTCTTTACGAATTAATATTTTCAGATGGTTATCGACGTATGATATGTTCCAAAGATTATTAGAATTGAAACCATTTTTGAAAAAAATGCCTCAATCTAAAGATTCATTCATTTCTGCCTCTACATGGAAACAAATAAATGACTACGTCACTTCTTATTCTCCAGCAAGGTCAGCACTGCATAAACTGCAAACTGAGAACGCATCATTGAGCGAATTTTTCAAAATTTGGACCACTTGCTTGCTAAAAACTAGAAAAATAGGTAATTTTTTGATAAATCTGCGTTGAACTGTTATCTTTAATTCGTAATCTCGTTTATAATCTTAATCTTATAACTGCCTGCAGGAACTGCATTAGCTGATACACTTGTTCAAGTAATGGATCAACAGCAAGATACATTTTATAGTAATATTCTATTCTGTTCTTGTTTATTTTTGGATCCTCGTTTCAAAAACATCTTGGACGAAAAATACTTACCAGAAATCATCGATCATCTCAGCGAATTATACTTTAAAATAATGTCATTTAAATCCGAAGAAGATAGTTACGAAATTGGTATTTTATTATCAACGTTATTATCAAATCGTAACAATTTTGCATAATATTTACATTGTACAACTTTTTACAGACTTCGTAGATATGTCAGAGTATAAAGAAGAAACAAGTTTGTCGGAGAATGTAAATAACAATCGTCCCCATAGTCCAGATGTCAACGATTTCATCAAATCTATGATCAAACTCCCGTTGATCGATGAAAATCCAGCTCAGTCAAAAGAAAATATTAAAGCTTTACTGAAGACATTTTTTGAATCAGAGCCTCTACTTGGACCCAAAGAAGACGTATTGAAATTTTGGAATGAGAAGAAGTACGCTTATCCAGAATTGTATAAGATTTCCCAAACTGTGTTCAGTGTTTCTGCATCGCACTACTCAGTTAATAAGATGACGTCTCAGTTAAAATACCTATACAATCCTTATTCTAATATGTCGCTAGCAGTGCCTATCGTTAATGATATTTTAACCGTTCGGGTGAACAGTGATGTGGCTAAGTTCAAATGACGGTTCGAATTTATTTTAGAATAATGCAGTATGGTTAGAGAGTTTTTACTGAAAAGATATTTATGTGATTTATTGTTATTTTATAGTTTGTACAGTGTGAACATTGAAAAGATAAATCCACTATTTTTTTTTCGTAAAAATCCTTCGTGTATTCGTTCTGTATCATTATGGCTGACAGCTAGAAGAATAAATAGTGTATTGGTCGGTAATTGACAAAGCGAAAGCAGTACAAATAACAATATCATCAACTGAATTACGAACAAATGAGATTGAAAAGAAATTATGTGATTTATAGAGGTATTTCCTAGACGAAATTATCAAAATCTTCCATCTTTTCAAAAGAAATTGATATTGTAACGGCAGACAAAAGAGGCGGAGGTCTGTTCGGAAACGTAGTGGCAATTAATACTACTCAAATACCAAATGGCCACTTTTCTTTAATTAATAATAATTAAAATAATCAATTATTTAAAAAATAACAAAATTTTAATTGTTATTTTGATAAATTTTCGCATCGATTAAAAGACGAACGACCCTACCTATTTATATGCCTATTTCATCACCCAGAGTTTGACCTTCAATTTAAAGGATTCGAATTTCGAACGACAGTCAGAAAAACATACAAATCGTCACCTGAAGAAAGCCCAAAACATCGGCCGAATGCTTTGCAATTTGAAAAAGAGATCCACATCCACGTTGTGAAATGATATTTTTCTAATTATCATTTTTAAAATTAATTCCATCAAAATTTCAAAATGGTAAGTAATTAAATCTGTACTATAACCATTCAGCTACTATAAATATCAATTTCCTTTACGAGCGAATTGCGGTACTGCTCTAATGAGTATGTGTTCCAAGATCATCAATTCCACACACAGTAATCGCTTCTAATATACCGATTTTGATTGTTTCAGCCTTTCAAAAGATTCGTACAAACGGGACGCATTGTGTACATCACCGATGGACCGTATAAAGGAAAAACCGCCGCAATAGTGGACTGTGTTGACCAGAAATCGGTAAGTTCCTTTCGTCGATTTGCTATAGTAGTTCTTACACAGACATACACATCGTTGTTCACTTCGTAGGTTCTCGTTGATGGACCTGAAACGAAAGTCCCACGACAGAAATTACGTCTCAATCAATTGCATTTGACGAAATTCAGAATCAATTTCCCTTTCAATGGACCCACCAGAGTCGTACGTCAGGCTTGGAAGAAAGACGAAATCGACGATAAATGGGCTAAAAGCCGATGGGCGGAACGAGCTAATAACAAACAAACTGTAAGCTTTTTTGATTTATTGTAGAAGTTAACTAGACAAAAAAGTGAATTTGTTGTTTGTTTTTTAGCGCGCTGAATTAACTGACTTCGACCGATTCAAATTGAAACGCGCCCGTTCGATAAGAAATAAAATCAGAACCGAAGAATACCAGAAATTGTTGAAAAAGGTATACAATCCCATTAAGAAAAGTTTACAAAAGACGCGATCCAAGAAGAGGGCTTTGTTGAAAAAAACAAAAAGTAAAACCACCGCGCCGAAAGGAAAGAAACCTGTAAAGAAGTAATACGTTAAGGGATGATTTTTACATTAATAAATTGTGCGTATAAAATGCAACGAGTGTATTTATTTTCGTTAATTCTTTAAATCTAAACAAACTTAAGAGAGAACACGTAGTAATAGGTGAATGCAAAATTCATTAGTAAGATGATCTCGTGAAGTAGATGTAATAAAATGTGATTGAGTTCAGTCATCATCTATAATGTGATTTTGGGTCAGTTTCTTTCGTTATCAATGTGATATTATTCATCCGACAATAAATTGAAATCATTTACTTTTCAGATCTATATTATTGTTGAAGCATGGTACAATTCAGTTTAAATAACATGAAAAATTACGAAAAAATCTCGTAATAATGTAGAATTGATTTTGTTTGGTTGCGTCTCTGCTACATAAAAACATAACTGTTCAATCTGAAGGAACAAGTTATTAAATTGAACAAATTTGTTCTTGAAAAATGCAACACATAGGTATCTTTATTATTATTTTGTATAAATTCAAGTAGGTAATTCACAAAAGAAACAAAAAATAACAGTCTAATACAAAATTTCTTAAATTACGAGTATGATAATAAATTAATCCGAATCAGAATGACCGCTGGATTCAGGATCACCATTCAAATTCAGTTTGCAAGTGTATTCAACCAAATCATTGGTGGGTATCACACGAGTATGATTGATTCCGTTGTTCTAAAAAAAACAGTAAAATATGTAAAAAACACGATCGAGAAAAATTCATTTCAATCTAATCGAAATTTTCACCTTTTTAAACTTCTTAAAATTAACAGCGGAACCATTCGTGGTATTCAGAGACTGACGTTGTTGAGTATTTGATTTTATCAATGACAGCGTGAGAACTATACTCTGGTTGAACATATCCTTAGTATCGAACGACATATCATCGGA
The DNA here is from genome assembly GCA_900064475.1 of Pseudococcus longispinus. Lineage (NCBI taxonomy): Eukaryota > Metazoa > Arthropoda > Insecta > Hemiptera > Pseudococcidae > Pseudococcus > Pseudococcus longispinus. Next base: position 12,128 of record FIZU01060113.1, read on the forward strand.
TTCCTGAAACAAAAAATTCGTTATTAATCTCGTAACTTCGATGAGATATCATTTCACGAATAATACGCACTTCTTCGATTTCTTTTTTGGGAATTTTCAATTTATCCTTCGATGAATCAACTAACTGTAAGGCGGGATCCTTTTTCGGCACAACAAAAGGAGCATTTTCTTTGTTCGAAGTCTCGTTAATTGTTTTCACTCTTGACGATTTCTGAGAAGCTGAGTCAGTCGAATCAGATTCGAATAAAATTAGAGATCCAGTTCTGGTCCTTTTGCTAGTGGAAGGCGTTTGAAATAGACTTTTAACATCTACATTCGCTTTCTTGGCAGGAGGAGCAGCAGTTTCAGACGAAAATAATTCGACAGAGGTTCGTTTACGTTTCTCCGTTTTATCTGTTGTGTCTAAGGAACTCAGCGAAGAACTTGAAGTTTTAAATAAAGAATCCGTGCACCTTGCTGCAGGCTTTCTTTCGGGATTAAAAGCAAATAAATTCTTGGTAGGTTTTTTGAAATTTTCGACGACCCGAGGTGGCGATTTAATTGGTATATTAGGTTTCGTTGACGGTTTTCGAGTCACCCAATCGGTTATTTTTATACTTTTGGAACTCGACTGATCGCTAGAGTCGGTGCGTTTCTTTTTAGCTGGTGGACCTTTGACGACCGGTTCGTTATCTTCGGGAGTGTCGTAAATTATTTGTACGTATTCATCATCGTCATCGCTAAAAATTCGACGATGTGATTAAATAAAGCGATAAATCGGTAATTAAGAGGTTTGATGAAATAATTGTTTACCATTTGTCATTTATGGCGAGAGAAAATTTATTACTGTCTGTATTGAAGAACTGAGTGCTACTTTCTTCATCTAGATCCTGTTCGCAAAATTCATAATGGTACGAATTATGAAATTTCGTAAGATCATCGAGAAATAATTAAATGAGTCGTCACCTGTGTTTCTAAATCAAGTACTGATGCATCGTCTTCTTCTTCATCTTTGATAATAATTTGAGATTCGCTTTGTTGGTCAATGAATTCAGGTTCGTGATTAGGATTACAATAAAGGTCCGTTGAATTTAAAATCAAACTCATGCCGATTTCTTTTTCTGCAATACGTCGTAGTTTACGTTTCTCCAAAAATTCTGCAAAAAAAAATGAAACCGTAAAGAAAAAAAAGGAATAAAATATCAAAATCAATAAAACACATTGGTTTGAAATACATACTCAACAATTTCGCCAAGTTTACATTCCTTTTATTGATCGTATCAGTTTCCATAACAAGAATATTTTCTTTCTCGAGTTCTTCTTCCTTAAAAACAGTTCTTGTTCCATCGACAGGAGTTCCACCTAAAAGAGGAATAACTTTAAACCACTGGCCAATTATGAGAACAAAAATTTTAAAAATTCGAATGACAAAACTTACCAGCATGTTCTACCAATAATATTCTGTTATATTGAGTTGTCGTACAAGCAACAAATTTCATATTACTGAATAATCTACGACGATTATTATTCATGCTTAAATCGACGGATTTGGATTTTAAATTAGGTTCCTGTATGGGAGGACAATAGTCATCACAGTCCGGTAAAGGTTCTTCATCTATTGAATTTAAAACATCGACTAGCACATTCCAATATTCCAATGTAACAATCGGTTTTACTCTTCCGAGAGCTTGAAAAACCTGCACAAAATACTCCAGTTATTCTTCATGTCGAATAGATTACGCATAAAAATTAAAAATGCGCATATTACATTTGTGGTAATACTCTGGATTTCATTCACGGTAAGATAACTACATTTATCATTCCAATCTGAAACTACAATTCCATTCATGGACTTGAGTAAGCTGGTAAGGGATTTTTTCTGAGGAGACGATAACATAGATGCACAAATAACTAATTGCGACTGTTCAATCCTACAAAATCGAAATTAATTTCAAGAATACAACAGAGAAAAATAAATTAATAAAGAATATCATACGCCCAGGTATTCCATTGCATTCCGAATTTAATTTTGTCACCGATCTTCACTGTTGTTTCACTGTTCTTGGGGATTTCCTTATTGCTATCATTAACAATAACAAATGTTCCATACTTTGAACCCAAATCTTGCAACTTTATATGAATTTTTTTATCCTAAAAATGTCATTTTTTAACATTAATGTTGTAAATTTTTGAAATACAACACTTTATAAAGAAAGCTTACTATGACAGTAACGTAAATGGCTGCATGTTGTCGACTAACGGATTTATCACCGTCCAATTCTAGATTACCATTTCTACCGATTACGTGCTTCGGTTTTGTGAATAAATTGTAAATATCACCTGTAAAAATAGAAATTTAGTAAAAGCTTTGATTTGATAATTATTAAAACACCTGTAATAATTACCTCGTTCACTTCGTAGGATAATCATTTCAGTGGACGATATAATACGTGATGAGACTTTTTACATTTGAAATAATAATAGCGATGCTATTTTGAATAGAATATTAATATTATAATAGTTTCAGACGTTTTAATGTATCATTTTCTGTCGATTTCAATTTTGAAAATTTTGAATTTTTGTGAAAAAGTGATAAAATTTTTGTTTTCATCTAAAGAAAGAAGACTGTTGAATGATTTTTGACTTGAGAGTTTGACTAATTGAGGCAGCATAAATTCCAGTAAAAATTTTTCTAGACTAATTATAGTACATTAAAATTGTAAAATTCTTAGGTGGATACATTTTACGTAAGCTATTTTTCCTAAATAATGATTTTTATATTTTTAGCGTAAAATCGTTGAAATTTTTGTCGTTATTTTCATTTTGAATTTTTCACTTTAAATTTTCACCTTTTCGTTTTTCAAAGACCGAAATTCTATGTTGTAAGTTATTTTGAATTCGAAATCAATGATTCCACTTGAAGAATATTCATACTTCAAACTTGAAAGTTGAAGGTATGTAAGTGAATCTAGATACTGATGATGGCCGAAGTATGATTTCAGTCTTCACTTCATTAGTTACATCTTTCTTATGATCACAAACAGCAATTTCTGGTATTTCCGCGGTAGAAATGGAGTACTCTGAGATCTGGATTCTGCAATGATGCGCCAGTCAGCCAGGCTGTCTTGAATATCAACAGTCGTCACTCGCCAGTCATATTTTGAATTCGAAATCAATAGATTCCAGTTGAAGAATATTCATAATCAAATTTTGAACTTCGTAAGTACATCTAAATACCTAATTACTGCAAATGAGCGAAGCCGGTCTGCGATCTAGTCATATGAAATGAAACTCGATGAAAATTTCGAAAAGCGTTTTAATAACATTCTTTGGTATTTGTACCTTTAAAACACCAACTTAAAATTCATAATATAAACAATTAACTTTACATTCACAAAAGCACATTAGATACATTTCGCTTAATCACAAATCATCAAAAAATGCTACTCTGTACGTTGGAAAAAATTACATAATTTGACAAAGGAAATAATATTTAAATTATCTCTACCTTCGGGTAGGTCTACTTACGAATCAACAAGTTACAAGAACAACGTTCTGAGATTATCTTTACATAGGTATACATTGTAATATACACGCTCAATTAAAATCCAAGCAATAATTAATACTAATGGTTAACGTGAGAAAACGAGACATTAAAACAATTTACAAAGCTAAAGCGTTGAATGCGTTTTAAATTATAGCAGTTAATCGAAAAACTATGAATCTCTGGTGTATTTATCTACTTACGTAATTATGTACACGAATTCTTAATAAAAATAAATAAAATATATTACGAATAAATCACAGCACAATTATAATTATTCAACTACAGGTGACTTGTCCAAGAGAATTAGCGATCATGCTACGGGCACATTCAAACACCTTCTCCTCGCATTGGACATAGCAACATTGAATCTTGGGAAAGTTCATCCAGCGATGAAGATTCAGATGCTGAAACATCGAATAATACGGTAAATCATTTATTCTACTAAAATGTATTATAATGGAAGGAATATTTCAATAGGAAATTTTACCTGTATGTTGTGGAATGTAGATTGGAGATGTTTTATGTTGTTGCTGATGCTGGAAGGAGTACGTCAGTTGAAGATTTATTTGACGAGAATAATTATTCGATTCTGATATTCCTCCGTTGTTGTTGGACACTACAAAGGAAACGAATCTCGATTACTTCACTTCAATTTGTGAATTGTCGCAGTTTAGCTTTGCAGTGGTAAGTTTTTGTAGCGTTTGCTTTGAATTATGACCTAATATTGTTTCGTGTAATTGATTTCCGATCTAAGAACCATCTACTTATGATGGATTGTTCGTATATTTCATCGGTTGGTCAAAAGTACCCTAAAATACTGCCGACTTCATCGTCAACAACATCTTCATCAACGTAAATCTGAATTTCTAGCATCTACTACCTACGTGCCATAGTTCTTATAGAATTTCCCACTCCGGCCCCATCGCTGTATCGATAATTCCATTAGGAATCCAGCGAAACCTCGAAAACACTCCTTTTAGTACATCACAACCGCGATAATTTCGAACAATTCAACCAGCGTAACATCATTAACTGCCAGTTGACTGATGACACGCCTTTTTTTCACCACCGCTCGGCAAAACTGATTATCTCATCAAAAGCTGCCCTCTTCGTACGACCAAGTCAACACTTACTCGACGACGGTTTGATTTTACTCGTATGCAGATGTTTCTTCTGCCTAGCTCTGGAATTTTGGAACCAAACTTGCGTTACTCTTTTACTCAATCCGGTTATTTGAGCTATTCTTTCCAAGTCTTGGCCATCGGGATTTGAATCGAGTTGAAAATTCGCCTGCAAAACTTGCAACTGTTCTTCGGTAAAAGTGGTCCTGACGCGTTTCGCTTTATTTTTACTATGATAACCTTCGGAATCGCCACCATCTGAAATGACAAAATTATATACTTCGCCGCCATGCGCCGACAACAAAAAGTTTCCGCTTTGTAAACAGGATGATAACGAATTTATTATTTCCTTTTGGAGAGAATCTCGAAAAGGGAAGAATTAAAGACACCCTTTCGTCATTAAGAATGCAAATCAAAACTTTCAACGGGTCGTCGTTTCGTAAGAAAGCAAATCACGCCATTTTAAAGGTACCGTAGCGTTTCACGTTTCGTAGCTTTTTCCTTCTCGTATATCTGCACAGATACCGGTGAGCATGTTGAGCTCGAATATTTACCGAATAATCATTTATTCTTCGACGGATTAAGGCGATGTGAATTTTAAACCAATAAAATATCGCATGTTTGTCGATAGAGGGGTTTCCAGCGAAAGGAACGAAGTTTGAAAAATGTTTTACCTGTTTCAATTCGCAACAATCGGTGAGAAGTTTCGAGAGCGTGATTTCCAACGAATGAAAAGTTATTCTTGTTTACGTATATTTGGTTGTTATTATTTTACAAAAGGATTCCTTTACTTTGTTTTCTCAGTTTTGAAAATTTTACACATTTCTCGACTTTGTTGGAATTTATTTGAAAAGTTTCGAGAAAGGAAATTTTTCAATTTTAGGTGCGTTGAAATCAGCGGATACGGTGAAATGAAAGATGTATAATGTCTCAACTTTTTTAATGTCTTTCGTACTTTTTTTTATAATAAGTAATTTCTGTACTTGTAGGTTATTTTCGAAGTTTTTCATTTTTTAATCTACTTTGTTTCTCAGGTTTGCAATTTTACCCATTTCTGGAATTTCTTAAAATTTATTTAAAAAGTTTAAAGAATTTAAATTTTCTAATTTTTTTTTTTAATCAATACATCCCTAGATATCTACAGTAAAATGAAAAATTTTAAATGTCTTCAAGTTTTTTCATGTTTTTTTTTTTTTTTTTTTTTTTTTTTTTTT
>FIZU01060129.1:0-12503 GCA_900064475.1 Pseudococcus longispinus
AGTCATCGCGGGAAATGTCAGCGTTACGGACAGACGGACAGACAGACAGACGGACAGACGGACAGACACGTCGTGGATTTTATATATATGGATTTAGGTGAAAGGCTGTCTGACATAATGTCTAAAAGTTAGCGAGATTGCTGAATTTTTTTTCATGTTCAAAAAGTGTAATTGTTTGATAAAAATCCTATAAAAATCAATGTAACTTCTGAATTTTTCAAAAATCAGAAAACCGGAAAATGTCTACAAGTCCAAAAAGTATAATGTCTGACAAAATGTCTAAAAGTCAGCCCGATCTCTGAAATTTTTTTCAAGTTCAAGAAGTCTGCCTGCCAAAATATCGGAAAGTTGACAAGATTTTTAAAATTTTCTGAGTTCAAAAAGTCTAATTTCTGAGAGTATATCTAAAAGTCAGCATGATTTTTGAAAATCTGTCTGACAAAATTTATGAAATTCAGTGTGATTTCTGACATTTTTTCCAAGTTCAAAAAGTCCAAAGTTTGATATCTACAAGTCGATCAGCATGATTTCTTGACAAAATATCTAAAAGTCAGCATAACGGATTTTTGAAGTCCAATTCCAAGTACAAAAAGTCAAAAAAAAATCTGAAAAATTTTCCAAATTCAAAAAAGTCTGATAAAATGTCTAAAAATTAGCCTTGAATAAAAAGTTGTCTAACAAAATGTCTGATTTAAACTTTCTTGGAATTTTTCAAGTTCATAAAGTTGAAATTTTCAAGATCAAAAATTCATTTGCGTTCCATAAAATTTTCCAAGTCCAAAAATGTTTGACAAAATGTCTGAAATATAGCTTAATATCTGAAATTTTCCAAATCCAAGATGTCTGTCTAACAAAATATCGGAAAGTTATCCTGATTTCTAAAAGTTTCTCAATTATTCAAAAAGTCTAAATTATTAGTCTGCCAAAATGTCTAAAAGTCGACATTATTTCTGAAGTTTTTTCAAGTCCAAAAAATCTATGAAAATCTTAAAATTTTTCCAAGTCCAAAAAAGTCTGACAAAATGTCTGAAAGTGATCGTCGAGGAACTTCGTGACGTTTTTTGCGGAATTATCCATAGCAAAAGCATATCCTATGCTAAAATCAAAACTCCTTTAAAATTGCAATCTTTCATAGCCTCATCTAGAGGTAAGATAGAAGGAAAATGTACCCAAATAACCTTTTTTGATCAATTTGAGCTCCTTATAACTTCATAGCTCATATACGATCATCCTTTCTTTTCTACTCCGTACAATATTAACGAATATTCCTTCATATAGGACCAAAAATTGAACAATATCTTATAAAACTTGCATTCATTACACGTACATTGAAAATAAACGACTTTATCGTTCGCCAAAATGATGAAAAAAATTGAAATATAACAATTTAACGCACACACGATGAAAATACAAGCTCATATTATCATACTTAACCTAACCTAACCTAAGCTATTTCCATCGGTTCAAGGAACCATTAAAATAAACAGGAAAAATATCCCTTTATAGCCTGCAAAAAATTTACGAAAGCTATACCTACGGTGATAAAGTTGAAATAATTTTTTTGAGCTTGAAATATTCCAAGGACTCGGAAATCATCAAATGGTCGAAAATTTTCACGAACGTGAAAGAAATTCGAAAGATATGGTCGAAATTTAATTAATTAGCGAATACGAATTTTTCACCTTGACCCAATTTAACGAATTTATCGAAGTGTATAAGCTTATTTGGCGTCCAGGGTATTCGAAATACCTGAGAATAATTGATTCAATACGTACGAATAATTTTGAACGAAAGTTCGCCTTTATTCAAAAAACCCGGAGGGTTTTTTAAAAGCATAATCTGATTTAGAATGAAATAGGTAGGTAGGTTACGTTGGTTATGGTACCTTTATTCCTTTATTAAATCCTAACCGAGGTTATACACGGTGTTAAGACATACAGAAAATATATCTAGTATATTTTACAGCTTTACGATGCTTTTCACGTCGCTAATGTGGAACTTTGATTTAAAAAATTTTCCAAAAGGTTTCAACTGTACAAAAAAGTTTACGTATTACAAGTTGGAGATACGAGCATACTACCTATACATTTTTTCGAGGAAAATTTTCCCTCTCGATGAATAGCGCGAAGATTTTTAAAAACTGTATAAAAATAACTTCCGAGCTTTTAAGTTATATTTTATTTACTCGTTTAATCGTTCATCCTTGAGAACTATCGTCAATTAAAACGATATAACGAAGAATGAAATAAAGAGATTTCCACGTATCGTAGTCAAGGTTGTAAAGAATCATCCGAATGGATAATATGACATTGAAAACTATCGTGGATCGAGCTCTAAGAAAGGTGTAGGTTGAATGGTGTGCCGCACATCTGGTCCTTTCAATTTGAAGTTTTGATTAAATCGGCGTAGAAATTTCAACTTTTATGATATCTTTGGAATTGTCTCTTTTCGTACTGTTTACTGTGTTCGTTCGTGCGCGCCATAAAAGCACCGCCATTGCGTACTCTCGTATAAAATGACCCAATTTCGATTTCGTTCTTCAATCGTACCTACGTGTAGAAATTGAAAATGCATTATTAATGGAAATCCCCATACGTTTGGCGGGTGATTTTCGCGAAAATTGTGACGCAATCGGGTGTGTACCTGGGGTACCCCTGCGAAGTCGAAAAAAGAATGGAAGTTGGGATTTTGACGTGTGACGAGGATATCTACTTTTCTACTATTCTGTCGAGATTTTCTAAGTGACTGTATTTTATAGAAAATGTAAATAAAATAATGTATTTTTTCACCAACATCGCTCGGGTGACTTTTCATAATTATTTACGAAATTTTCGATAGAATGAGAATTCGAGTAAATTAAATTTCATCGTCAAAAATAACAACGAACGAGAAGAATTTACAACAAAACGCCGACATATTTCGAATTTTTACCATCTGCATCGAAATATTTCCAATTTTTCCATCTCGAATTACTCTCGATCTTATTCGTATTTCATTTCCATCATTTATATTTCAATTTAGTGTAAATTTCGCACTCGAACACCCACAAAAATACACGTACTATGAACTCGAATTACGAAGAATTTTATTCCACGAATGTGCCCTTCGTTAGACCTTGTTCTTGTTACACATTTACTAGGTGCTACACACCACTCGTACACGACGACGTTTGCATAAAGATTAACAAGAATACGAATGTCTACCTTTTTGCAGGATATTTCCTTAGATTGCTGAATACTAAAATGTGTTATTCGGCGAAATAAAGTCATCATCTTGCAAAACAAACGTTGTTTTCGCTCGCAAATATTTCCACGACGATGGCAGAATTTTAAATTCGGTTATGCTTTCATTATTTTCCGTGCAATTTAACGAATTGGTACGATATTTGAAAACGCCATTATTCGCGTTAATGCCTTGCATCATCGGATTCTTCGATTCTACGTAGTTTATTCTTTCGTCGGATCTTTTTTCGAGTATAAATACGATTGTGGATAGGCCGCAGAAGTAGGTTTTTTTCGCCTCATACTGTGATCAGTTTCAATACGTTCTTTTTTCCTTTGATGTCAATCGCAAATTTAAAATAAATAATCTTCACAATACGTAGTGCCGATCTCTATTGTATTGAGAATTGGAGAAAATTCAATTTATTTCAGAAAAAGTATAAGGTTTATCGAGATGAAAAAAAAATTCGGTACCGAAATTAAACGCTGATGGGTATTTTTGACGGAAGATAAGGAATACATTTTGAGAAAATTTCGTTCCTTTTTACCGTTTCGAAAACCGAATCAACAGATATCTATCTACGATTTTATTCAACCCTTCCCTACTGCCCGCATGTAGCCTTCAGCTGTGTATGGCGAGGTAATCGAAAAAGATGTTAATAAATTTGCATAACGTTGGAATGCAGGGAGAAGTTTGTCGAATCTATCGAATTTTATTTTCAACTTTAACCAAATTCTTCGATCAAATGAAACGATCCCTTGGGCTGTTTGTGTTTAAAACCTATACATTTTTGAGTAATGTAGGGAACCCATTTTATTGGTTTTGGAAAATTTTTTTATTGTTTAAAATTTACTACATTTTGAAACAGAAAGTTGAATTTTTGGTCAATGCAGAATTTTTAATCACTGAAATGAATTCAAAACCATTTTCAGTTAATCTGAAGTCTATGACTATAATTTTGATTTTTCTTCAGAAAAATTTTCAAAATGGATTAAAATGAATATTAGTCCCTAAAAATGTAATTAGTGCAAAATAAGAGGTGGATAAAGGGGGGGGGGGGGTATTTTCACTTTTTTTCCAAAAATCAAAAAGTGGATATTTTTTCATTATTCTAACAATTAAAAATTTTTAAACTCGAATAAATTTAAATTTTGAAAAATGCTCTGAAAATTCAGCATTTTTTTGGAATATTTTGATTAAAATGAAGCTACGCATTCTCCAACTCATCGAACTTCAATGAAAACAATTATTTTCTAATTTTTGTTTCAGAAATCTCAAAATGTCTTCATCTCGATGTCAAATTATATTTTTCCTCTCAGAAAAAAATTTGAAAAAAAGTTTCAACGCCTAAAAATCATTTGATTTCTATTTTTTTTACTGGTAATTTAAAAATAGCCCTTAATAAATTGGCGATGAGATCAAATTTCACTTTCAGTTTTATTAGACGAAACAGAAAACAATCTAATTTTGCTGAAAAAACTGAAAAAAATTCAAAATTTTGAAAAATGGGCATCGAAATTAAAGGGAGACCCACTAGAAGGTGTATGGTTTTGAAAAAAAAACTTTCATTGTAAAAATCTCAAAAAACCAAGACTGCTCCTGGGAAACAACTAATCACTCATGGCAGAAAGGGAATTTAAAACTCTATAATTTTGATTCTTAACATTGTTTTCGTAGGACCCGTAGTTTAACTAGTATTAAAATTCAGCAAGTTCGAAAAAATCCCACAAAATGTCTAAGATAAAATTTTTCAAAATCGAAAAAGTCAAAATTTCTAAAATTTTTCAACTCCAAAAATCGTTTGAAATCTGAAAAAATTTTCAAGTTCAGAAAGTCTAAAATAACCTGATGAAATATCTGAAAGTCAGCAAGTTCAAAAAAGTGTCACAAAATGCCTAAAAGTCAGCATCAATTATAAAGCGGTCTGAAAAAATTCTTACTTGAACTTTTTTAGAAAATTTTCAAGTCCATAAACTTGAAATTTTCCAGGTCCAAAAAAATTCGACAATAAGTTCTAAGAGTCGGACACAATGTTATCATGTCTCGTAAAATGTCTGAAAGTCAAATTTTGGAAAAATAAAAATTTTACCTGGTTCAAAAATCAACTGACATTTAATAAAATTTTTCAAAATCGAAAAAGTAAAATTTTTTGAAATTTTCCATGTCCAAAAAAATCGTTTGAAATCTGAAAAACTTTTCAATTCCAGAAGGCCCAAAGTAGCCTAACAAAAGTTCTGAAGGTCAAGTCTAAAGCATTTCTCTGACTAAATGTCTAAAAATTAGCATGATTTCTGAAATTTTTCAATCCCAAAAACAGAATGGAAATAATTAATTTTTTTTAAGTCCAAAAAAGTCTGACAAAATGTCTGAAAGTCAGCATCATTTCTAAAAATTTTCAAGTTCAAAAAGTCAGTGAAAATCTGAAAATTTTTCCAAGTTCAAAAAAGTGAGATCAAATGTCTAAAAGTCAGCGTGACAGAATTTCGTGACTTTTTTACAGGTTTAGTCATCGCGAAAGCATATCGTATGTTAAAATCCATGTTTCTGAGAAATTTAGCCCATGTTCAAAGTCGATAGTTTTGAAAATGAAAAAAAAATCTCATAAATATGGATTTTCTGGGAAACTAAATGTCCTACAAGAAAAATGCTAAGAATCAACATCTGCTAAAGGTGATTAATTTTTTTCTAGGAGGCTTTCTTCTCGAGATATTTGCAGTCAAAGTTTTTCTTCATTTGCAAAACCATCGCCATCGCCCTTCTATGTGATCTATGGACCACTCTCAGGGCAGTAGAGAGCCAACATGGGCCCAGAACCAATTTTATCCCACCTCCCCCTCGCCCCAATAAATATTCTGGGGAAATTTTCAAAATCTATAACTAGGTAAACTGTACATGTTTTTTTTTTAAATTTTCAATCAATTTTGAGAGCACAACGGCTGTACGATTAATCTATCTCAGATCTTTCATGGCTCAGGGTAAAGTGTCCCCTCCACTTTGCTCCCACCTCTACAGGCTTGGCCACCCCGCATGCTTTTTTGACCATCTCGAATCCAATATTGAGATCATTTTGGACCAAATCCAATTGAGACCTTTGTGATATGAGGAGAGGGGGTCAATTTTCGAAATTTTTCTACGGTATTGAATGAGAGATATAAAAACTTATGTTTTTTTAACCTTCAAAGTCTGTTTTAAATGGCATTTTACTAAAAAGTGAAACTAAAAGTATCCCAAGGAGGGTATAGATACTTTAATGTCGAAATAAAAGTTTTTGACTTCCCAAATTCTCAGTTGAAATAGCTATAATACTCTTAAATCAAATGTAATTTTCTCAAAAAAAAATTTCGTGCTGTTATAATGAAATTTGACAACATGCCAATACCTATTACACTTTTGTGCTTCTCTGGAAGAAAGCAATATAGGTGAAAATTCGTTATCAAATCATCTTTTTGAACACGGCAACTAATCTAATTTTAATTAAAGTTACCTATTTCAAAAAAAATATTGAAATTGCACTTCTTTAAGCCATTCCTATTTTAATGAAAAGACATCGAAATTTACTGCAAGCTCAAAACGACTGGAAAATGTTTAGAATCGATTTGGGTGTTTCCAAATTTGGTAATGACCAAAATTCAACTCGACTTCTAGCTGAAAATGCTTAGGTACGATCGATTAAATGTTGAGATTTCGTCCCTATTTTTAATTATATATTTTTTTGAAACATTTCAAAAAGTTTTTAAAAATTACGATTTTTCAATCTACTTTTTTTCGTTCAAGTACCTTATTCAAGTTTTATTCAATTTAATAAATTCCAGGTCAAGTTTTTGGACGCTTTTCAAATCTATACAAAATTATAATTACTCGCTCTCCACTTGTAATTTAAACGCAATACCTTCGAATTAAAACACTCGCCAAAAACTTTTCCAACCAAATCAGGTTAAAATTTTCTACCACGAAATCTCTACCGTTGATAAAATTTAAACATCCATTAGACGAAATTTCACCCCAATAAAAATTCCCCATCAATTCATTCCTTGCAAAATTTCTCGTTCAAGTACACTCTTTAAAAACTGCTTCAGTTCATTTTTCCACTCGCCTCGAAGCATAAGAAAAATAAAACCTAACTAAAAAAAACTATCTATAGCTATCATCATCGATCAAAATTTCCTGTACGAAAACGACATCGCGTGGAAAAAAAACCGATAGGTACATACTCGTATTCTAGCTAGCTTGGTAAACAAGTAACAAGCTCTATCTGGGCGAATGTCTGTCATATTTCACAAAACACATTTCAAAAATAGTTGTTCAATTTTTCACCATAGAAAAATGTAATTTAACGACGTTAGTTACATTAAAATTGACGATAGACTCGAGGTGAAATATTTTCTTCGTTTTATTACGAGTATACCGCAGCACTCGATCGTTTAAGAATTACGCCAGCTTCACTTCTGATGTAAAAAAATCTTGCTTTCATTTATCTAATAATACAACGTCGGATATTATTGTCATTTTTGAAATACACGTCGCGTCGCTACGCCTCTGATGCTTGTTCCAAGTACCATTTCACGTCATTATTTAAGATATTTGAATACGATAACTTGAAGTGGAAACTTTTTATGCCATCTCAGCGTATAATCCTCTTTTCTCAAACACGGCGGGGGTATTTCAATTACCGCAGCGGCGAATTTGCAAAATTATAACGTCAAGGAGGTCATTTATAAATTATATGCTCGTCTTTCGAGCTGCAAAAGAACGAGCAACTTTTTTTCTCCCCAAACGAGCCAACGGTGAACTCGGCAGGTGAAAAGTTCGCTTACACGACTCGACGTAGGCTCGACTGATGTGCCAGAAAATACGAATACATTGTATATCTATATCAAAGTACGTACAAAAAATAAGACCAACTTTTGTTACAAACTTTACGCTTATTTTTCGGTCAAATGATGAAAACCACAACATGGCGGTTATCTTTGTGCTTTCAAAATCAGATGCTATACGGTAAAATGAATTTCCCTCGTAACTGTTCTGCTCAGCTACTTTTTCATCTCACGTGGTATCGCAGATCACAGCGATGGATGAAAATTGCCAACTATTATACCGCGTATAAGTATATAAAAAGTATAAACCGAGATAAATAAGTCTTTAACGTACGTGCTGTATCAATAGCGAACATCATTAGACGGCTTCATAATACGTCGTCTCTTTTGATCGCAATCTTTTCGCATGGCGAATGGCGAAGTTCATCGCATAAAATTATTCCATTCGAAACGTGATCGATATTTGTTTTATTTTTTTCCCAAGGACTTATGTAATGTACCTACAAAGGTAGGTAAATCTCTTAATGTGTACATAAAAGGTTTCTTCGCCGATATTCGTGATTTTAGCTCCATTTTACAAATGTAAAATATGCAAATGTACGGTGATTTTTGTTGATAAGCGTTTAACGGTGTGTATCGTTTGCAAGTCGCAAAGCTCTCGTTACTTTTAGCAATTTAAATTTGTACTTGTATGTGATTACCTAGACGTCGTCGCCTTATACGAGTACGCGGGTAATGCAGACAAGACGAATTTCAAATTGAAATATTCCAGTCGCTATGTTAATGTTTTATACATTGTGATGTGTTAACAGTTCAGAAAATGTTGCCTCTTTTCAACACCGCCATCCAAGCGAATAAGAAACGTATTGGTCTCTATTGTAAGCCTTTTGTATAAAAGCTTACAGCATTTCTCTTCGTCGACGCAAAATTCTACGCGTATTTGAAAGCTCGCAGCTTACGCTTTTACGTAAAGACGATGCCAAAATAGGCGTGAAATTGTTATTTTTTTAAAGAATTTGTACACTTGTTGATGAATGTGTAACGTTATATGAGTAAGTGTACGAGCTGATGAAAAACGCGCGCATTTTACAGCTTTTCAAAAGCGTCTCGCTGTTGGAAATATTGCCAAAATTATTCGTCGGTGTAATCTGAAGCCTGAGTATATCTTTTGTAAGATGTAAACGTAAATTGAACAATTTGAGGATCGGTTATTATCAAGAAATGGGTCGAAATTTACCTTCCATTGTTATAGAGGAATTCGAAGAATTTAAAATTTTGCAACTGATATTAATTTTTCCCAAGAAATCGAATTATCTTGGTATTTTGTTGATTCATCTGGTGTTGAAGATAGCCAAAATTTACAAAATATTTGCCAATTAAAATGGACGTGAAATTTTCAATCCTGTTTCTGGTTTGTGGATTTGTAATGAATTTTTCATCATTACATTTTCCAATAATTTGGTCAAACTTCCTCTTCCCTCCATCTGCCCTTGAATCAAGTTTAAATTGGGTTTCAACAAGTACAGAAAATTTCAAAATGTTCATAAAATTATTCGAACGAAGGCGGGGGGGGGGGGGGGGGAGTTTGGAATCAAGATTCAAGTTGAACCACTAGAAATCATGTATGAGCAAACCTCGATTTAATCCAAAATTTTATGACAAAAACATGAAATCGACATAAAAATTATTTCCAATTCAGTGTTCAATTTTTGAATTTTTTCGTTTCAAAAGAACAAAATTTTGAAAAATTTTTCAATTAGAATTTTCATTAAAATAAGTATTTAGTTTTGAAAAATTTTATAAGTTTAGGACTATTTTGATTCGAAGTGAGGAGGAGTAACAATTTTTTTGATGAAAACAAAACAACATTCGATTTTTCTTTGTGCTTTAGGTTTTTGTTCAAACACTGATAAAATGTTTTTGATTCGCGAGTCGAATGAGGTATTTAAAATTTTCAGAAAAGAAATGTAATAAAAAAATTTTGAGTTTCTGAATTGATAACGAAATGCGACCTTTTGAGATATATTCTTCAACGTTTAAACAAAAAGTCATAAAATCATTAATCAATGAAAATCTCTAGCATTCCATAAGAAAAGGGTCCACTTTGTCGCTAAGTAGGTATAAATTTTCAGAAAAATGGAAAAATGTAAGTCTAGATAAGTGACCCACCATCCCATTTATAAAATCAATGGCGTTGAAAATTAAAAAAACAATAACTTTGAAATGCAAAAATCTCGAAAACCACGCCCTCTAGGAAAAAAACTAATAGAATACAGAAGAAAGAAAATTTTAAGTTCTACAATTTTTATTCCATGCATTTTTTTCGTAGCATCCTTAGTTCGGTTAAAAAATCCATATTTATGAGAAGATTACAACATCGATGTTTTTGAAAATGAAGAAAAAAAATTACGCTTCGTAGATTTCCCATAAACATGAATTTTCTGGCCACACTAAGGGTGCTACGAAAAAAATTCAAGGGATAAAAATTGTAGAGCTTAAAATTTTCTTTCTCCTTTAACCTGTTAATTTTTTTCTAGGAGGCTCGATTTTCGAAATTTTTGCTGTCAGTGTTTTTTTTTTATTTTCAAAACCATCGACTATATAAATGAACCACCCGTTTCTGATCAAAGTAAGTGCCCTACGAAAAAAATGCTAAGGACCAGAATTGTAGGTCTTGAAATTCTCTTTCTGCAGTAATCAATTAGTTTTTTTTCTAGCAGGCATAGTTTTCAAGATTTCTGCAGTCGACGCTTTTGTTTTTTGTTTTGTAAAATTTCAAACACTTTTTTCTCAAAACTTCAGTTTTTGAACATACACCTTCAAAATGCTTATAACTGCTCTAATTTTGAAGATAGAAAACTCCATTATGTCTCATTTTGAATGAAATTTCATCAAACATAAGGAAATGACCTTGTCTCACAATCGACTTGACCTTGGACAACAAAGTGTACTCTATTCATAAAGGAATGCCTCCTATATAATTTTTATTGAAATGTCACATATTTAGAAATAAGATTAAGAAAGTCGGATCGTCATCCATACACCCCGTTTTTTCACCCTCTACATATTTCTCAAAATTTCTATTTAAAAAAATTCATTTCTATGGAAAAATTGATCAAAAAATTTACCCTGATTCCATCGAGCTATTCCGTTTTTCTCTAGCTTTATTAGTTTGCGAATTATGTGCGGAAGGGGAGGGGGGTAAAAACCTGCGAACTCAATGTTTTTCGCAAGTAATAATTTTTTTGGGCAACCTCATAGTGCTAAAAAATTAATTCCTATGGGAAATGGTCAAGAAAGTTACGCCGATTCCAACAAGCTATTTAGCTTTTTTTTCTATCTTCATTAGAGTTTTATATAGAAAAATAAGCTTAAGGGGGTCAAATAATTGGATATTTACCCCTAGGTAAACTTTTCATGTTAGATGAGGTCTGACAAAATAAGAATAAAAAAGTTACTGAGAGTGAATTGGAAATTTCAGCAAATTATCAATATTGTGTCAGACAATAATAACTACCTACCTAAACAAAAATTTAATCTACATTTCTAAATTTGTAAATAGGATTGTGACAAAATAGGTAATTCTTTTTTCAGATGATCTTTTTTTATTCACCAAATTTTGTTTTTCATTAGAATTACACCAGCCCTGAAACATATCTACGTCAAAATAAAAATTCCACATCATTTCGTATTTTTTTTTTTCACCTTTAATTTTCTCTAATGAAATTCTCCCCCTTACAGTCTGATCTAATCTTGTACTAAATCTGCAGTAATGAAAAACTGCAAATTAAAATAGGAAAAATTTACACAGTTTATTTTCACTGCCAAATTTTCAACGCGTAGAAGTTTTTTATAACTTGAAAAGTAAGTTTTTTTTTGAGAAATCAACTGGTGTAGGTATATTTGACTTAATGAGATAACTCAGCATTAAAAATTCTCAAAAATTGCTCAAAATTGGATTCTTTTGGCGATAATAAAGAATGTCATGCAGGGGTGCAGCCAGACAGTCAGATAAAGGGGAGGAGGGAGGTATATGTGAAAAAATGTGATTCAACGTTAATTTTTTTTAATATCCATTATTTTGTGTAAACGGGGCTTAAATTGTCACTGAAAAAGGCATTTAAAAGCCAAAATTTCATCATTTCTCAACCTTTCGGTCATCACAGGGTCCAGACCCCCTGGACCCTCCCTAAAATACAACATCAACCAGCATTTGAACCAAATTCGTTCGTTTTTCTTTTTTTCCAAAAATACTCAAAATTGCATAATTTGGATATTTTTGGAAAAAAAGGAAAAACGAACGAATTTGGTTCAAATGCTGGTTGATGGTGTATTTTGGTGTCATTAATGATATATTTCAAGAAAAAAAAATTTCGACCAGAAATGACCCATTTGAGGGGGAAAAATTAACGAAAAAAATGGTTTTTTGCATTTTTGAAGATGACGCACCACGATATGAAGTTCTAT
>FIZU01060149.1:0-17621 GCA_900064475.1 Pseudococcus longispinus
AGACTTTTTTGGATTTAAAAAAGATAAGACATATCCATGTACCAATATGTCCGCTCGAAGAGTGGATCTATCTTCTTTCTAAGTTCAATTGACATGAATATGTCTAATGGCTGGGGTCAATCCTGAAAAATTTTTTTGTCCAAATATTCTGTCCAAATTTTTTGTCCATTTTTCGTGTCCGCAAAAAAGTCACGAAATTCCTTTTTTTCAGAAACTTTTTTAGGATTGACCCCAGCCATTAGACATATCCATGTCAAAAAAAGACCAAACTGAAATCCAATTACAAATCCAGCTTTAAATTCCAATTTTGCACTTTCAGAAGCATCTAAATTTACACGAAACTCGATACACATTTTATTTGTTAGAAACATCACTTCCAAAAAGTTCAAAAGTAAATCAAAAACGTAAAAAATTAAGTAAAATGTCGTAAAATTTTTTGGAAACAACGTAAAAGTCGTTAAAATGTCATAAACATTACTCGAAATATCACAAAAAAATGATTAAAATGAGCCTAAAACAGTTTAAACAGTATTAAAATCTCAAAACACCTCAAAAAATTATTGAAAACCTCGAAAAAATGTAAAAAATTGTACCAAAATCAGTTCAAAATGTTATTCATGTAAATTTCTTCGAAAATTGTTCAAATTAGGGTAAGAATCGAGAAAATTTCGGGCTTACGTTCAAAAAATTCTGAAATCGAAAAGGTGGAGTAATGTGCTGAAAAAATTTTTGAAATTACCTTATCCTAAAATTTGCAATAATTTCATAAAAATATGTTTAAAATATCGCAGAAATCATAAAAATGTCGTCAAATTTTACACATGGTCAATAGTTGACATTATGAAATACCACTGCTGTAAAAGAGTTACCTAAAATACTTAGATGTATAATAATTGAGTCGAGCAGAGTTCCAATGTCCGCGCAATACGCGCCAGCGCAACGATAATAAAAGACGGATATAAGATGGAGTCGGAGTGGTTAGAAACATCATTATTGTAATATGACGGATTAAATATTATTTCCGCTCGAGAAAATACTTTCATCGGACTATCGCTTGGGTGATAATAACAGTGATTCTTACCACCGAGAATGAATTCCACTTTTTTTCTCTATCTTCGCACAGTACGCTATTTAAGCTCCCCTTCTCGCTCTACCCATCTTCAGCTATTCTCATCGTTTCATCATATTTTGTTAACGGAGAAAACTTTAGATATACGATATGAAAAGCTTCCATGGTTTACGCTTTTGTAATTCTCAATGGCGAGATTTTACGAAGAAATAATTTTCGGTACCTTTAATTTGTTAGTGTTACTTATATTGTTCATATACGTTCGCGTATTTTCATCGCAGTATCGGAATTGGAATTAGATAAATATATATGTAGAGTTGGTGTAGCCTAATGTACCTTACATCGCGTATAGATACCTATGTATTCTTGTTTGTTATTCGTATATTTTATTTATACACGTTCTCGTAATTCCCTTTTTCAAAACTTAGTCGGTGGGATATTGAAAAATGAGAATTGTAATCGTAACGTATAACTGAACACGCGTACGTGTGTGTAAAGTATTTACATTTACGTGTGTTGGATTTATTCTCGAAGATTATTATTTTTCTCTATTAAACGTGCGAGTGGCTCTCCCTCTATTTTTGTCGAAGAGGGCTTTCAACAATACGCACTCCTTCTCTCCAGTCACAAAAGGGTAATCAAATTATACGATTGATTGCGTCGATAATAAACAGAGATTTTAATTAAGCTCCAACGATTCGGTAGGTACAGTACTTATCTTGAACACGTAAGCTTCTACTTTTCTCTCGTCGAACCTCGAACTGAAATTAAGCTCAGGAAGTGGGACAGGAAGCAATCGAATTCTTTTGCCCTTGTCATTCTCATTCGGGTTTGCAATGTTTTCTCATTCTACGAGCAGCACTTTCTCGCGTCAACTTTTTATTTGAAAGGGTTAAATTTTCAAAAAATATCAGGGCTGTGAAAATGAAAACACTACAAGAAAGGCATTTTTCGATTTAAAAACAGTGGCGAAGGCACCGTGGGAGCTTGAAAGCAGCGCTAACATCAAAATTTACAACAAAAAAAATTGTAACGAGAGGAATAGTCTTTAAAATTTTGCTAAATTTCCAAGAGAATTAACCAATTTCTCAATTATGCAATTTCAAGCACACGGGTAAGCTGTCTCGAATCAGCTCCATAAGTCACTGATTAACGTGTATTCGCGCATGCGCATACGGGATCAACCATTTGTGAAGGGTAAGGGTAGTTAACCAGTTTACCAGCGTTTCTGAGTAATTTGTATTTTCATATCAATTTTTGATTTTTTTCAAAAATTAAATTCTTGAGAGATGAATTTTTTCTAAATGATTTTACGTCTTTCTATATTTTTTTTCACCACGTAAGTTATAATTTTCAAATTTTGACACTTATGTTTTTAAATTTTGATTTTAAATTTTTTTGGAAAATAAAAATTCTTCACAAAAATTTTTCGAGGTAGTTTCAGCAGTGTTGGCAAAACCGAAACTCAAAGTGAAACCAAAACCGAAAAAAACTGAAACTGAAACATGAAAACCGAAAGCTGATAACAGAAATTGAAATTATTTCAGTTTCAGTTTTCAAATTTTTACCCCTTTTTTTAATGTGATAAACCGTCTAAAATCCGAAACTTTCATCCTAAATGCCACCTGACGAATAAAATATTACAAAAAAATACGAAATTCGATTGAAATTGAAAAAAAAAAAAAAAAAAATGAAAAAACTCATTTTGTTTTTAACGTTCTCTGAAAAAAATGTGATTAACCTGCATAAAAACAGTTAAAAACTAGTTTTCAAAAACTGAAAACTGAAACTGAAACGTAAAAACGAACTAGAACTTGAAAACTGCCAACTGGGAACTGAAAAAATGAGAAATGATAATTGAAAACTGGAAACTGAAAACTGGAACTTTTATCATTTCAGTTTTCCATCCCTAATTTTAGGCCCTTAGGTCACCGGGGGGGGCGTCCCAAAATGACGTCATTCGAGTATTTTACGTCCTTGATGATATTTTGCAATAAAAGATTTGTTGCTGGAAAATCCCAGCCAAGTGCCGATTCACCATTCTCACCCGGCTATGCTCTTTCATGTTCAATATCCCAAAAATCTGGAATTTTTAAAAATCCACATCCACGTACTTTACCCTCTACTAATTTACATTTCTCGAAGAAATTTGTCAACAAGACCGGACAGTGGACGATATGCTTGCATTAATATCGCATTAAAAACTCATCGGCACTGCATTCAAAAAGCGACAATATTTCTTTGAATTTCGAACATAGTATTTGATCACCTTGGTCAAAGAAATTACGTCGCGTTAATTTCTCCATAATGCACAATTCACCATTACAAACAAGCCAACATTTAAAAATAATTAAGCTTTTTGCTCGTCCATTGGCGAAAGAATCTATTCACGTCTTGTAATTTCGTTACGTTAGTATGCCAGTTCAGTGAAATGCGCTAACTGTGCAGGCAATTAGAAAGGAATAGGCATTAGATTCGTCACATCATCAGGACTAGTTAACGTTCCATTTTATTGACGAATCAGTTACTCGATTTGAAAAAAAAACTTGATTATTTAATAAATCGTATGGTATACCTGTAATACCTACACCTATAATACTTTCCTCACACTAGACAATAAAAACTACCTGTATAAAGGTTGCCATAGATATGATTGATGAATGAAATGTCATACCTAATAAGGCTATAAAGATGTACGTAGATGTATTTGTCGGTGTTAGTACACGTACTTTGCACGTTTACGACAATTTTCCCAAATTAAATTATCGAGACGATTCCAATTCACACTGCTTGAAATCTATCGGCTTTCTAAAACAATACAAAACAATCGTTTATTAACAAATTATCCATTATAGTAAAATATGCGGGTATTTACAGTAGGTACGCTACAAAATGTCGGGATCGTTGGAAACCGCTTTCAAGATAATTTCCAAAAGCGACAAAAATTAAAACTCGACACATTTGATGAGAAAAAAAAAGACAACCATCGAAGCACACTCATTCCAAACTCGCTAATAAGGTTGGTGTATCTATGTAGTAAGCCAGCTGTTTAACACAATACTTAAGAATGAATAAGCGTAGTTTGTTCGAATAATAGCAAATGTCAAATAAAAGATCATCTCGACGTTATTGTCAACAACGGAAGTTACACAAACGCAGTTTGATTACAAACATTAGTTGACACGTCCACGTCGAACTACTTCAAAAACAGCTACCTTACACTTTGTAGCGTGTAATTTTGAAACACCAACGCTGTCGTTGGTTGCATGAATTATGGACTCGTTCCCGTAATTTATCGTTCTTTATAAGTAAGTATGTGATTTTTACCTTTTTTTTCTTTCCTACAACCGCAATACCGATACAAACATCAATTAAGAACCTAAGAGGACGTCTTCGGTTTTGTTCTTTCGTTGGAAATTATACGAGGTCAAATAAATATTTTCGGTTATGACATTTTCTAAAAGATTTAGCCGCTAACTGCTCCGCGTTGGTTCATTAGGTTCTTTTATTTATCGCAGCGAGAACACAACCAACGTTTATCATCTTCAACACACAAATCTACAATCAATCAATTTATATGAATAAGTAATTTAAAAATATTCGATAATTTGAAACGAGAGAAAAAACACATTCTTAGTAAATATGTATTTACCATGCATTAACGGCCAAGTAACCAGGTAGCATTTCTTTTACTTTGAACAGTGTTGAGTGTAAACGATACGGTGCTGTTTGTGAATGGACGAAATCATATACCGACATGACATTCTATTAAGAAAATTCAACACAATGATATGTAAATATGCCGTACGAGAGGATTAATTTTGACAAACAAAAGTCACTTGCAAATGTGTGATACTTCGGTTCATTCGTTGCACATTAGACATTAAACACGTCAACACCATACAAAATTAACCAATTCCAATAAAACTTACACTCGCTTGGAGCTTTTATAACATAAAATTGTCCATATTTTTGCTTCAATTTTCAATGAGAATCAAAAATCAGAATTTACTATTCAATCATGTAATCAATTAGATCGTCAAAAAAACGTTAAATTTGAAAAGATATGTAAACAAAAGCAAAGTAAATTATTCATTACGTCATCATGTATTCATGTCACGTCATCGTTGTCAAATTTAGGCAACGATGACGCAACCAATCAAACTTGCGCTATGTAGGTAGGTATTTTAGATAGGGAAGTTCTTATCAATTTGTTTTATCATTTTTATTTTCGAATAAAAAAAGAGACGTTTTGAACTTTTTTTTTGAAAATTCAAACAAAATTGGGTTAGATCATGCTCCATGGATCAATTTATACGTTAATAATGATTTATTTGCAATAAAATATTATAACGTAGGCTACAAGATTTAAATCTTTAATAACCCAAGTTCAATTTTCTGAAGTACCAATCAGTCAAATAGGATATTTTCACCTATTTTCTTCAATTTCTCTGCAACAAATTAACAATGTACTTATAGAAATTCCACACGACCACTGAAGATATATCACAGAGAACAGAAAAACCACCGATAGTCATAGCCCTTTTCTTTTCACTATCAATATTCAAAGAATTTGAGCTATGTCAAATTATGCAACGATGCAGAATTACTCAAATTGCGAAAATCGTACACACGACAGCTATAAAAAACAGCACCTCTCAATCAGCTATATCCACTTCCACTATCCAACAATTAATTGTTTTTGATAAAATACAGGGCAATTGATTTCAATAGGAAAAATTAACAAGAACTAGTCACTTAATACATAACAAGTTGAGGCCTAGGGCAACGCATAATTTTGTTTGTATGGCGTGTGTGCAAGAGGCTACCGTAAAACGCGGCATGCGTGATTCAAACAAGTTTACGTACAAATATTTCAAGTCACAATAGGCGATTTTATAGACAGTTCATCTCCCAACTGGAAACAATCGGTTGTCACCATGTGGCTTGCGTATAAGCCCGTGGTTAGGAGGAAAATTTCCTAAATTTTCTATCAAAGTTCGAGGGTTCTCGCGGTATTCATTTTCCACAGGCGGTATTGAGGTTATTCCAACGAAAGTGAAATGATTACAGCCATAGGGCAGTAGATACACCTATATGTAAATCTAAATCGCACAATGACATTTGCTACATAGTAAATATAAAAACCATTCCGAGAATTCTCACATGTTTCTATTCATATGTACTGTAGAAACAGCATTCGTTATCAAATTTTCTATTCATGCATTGTTGAATTAAAATAGAAATAGAATTCACGATAACGCATTATGTTTGTAAAAATGAGTCGAAAATTAATCATATAAAATAAAATTAGATCCCGAATATCGGTTAAAGCAGTAGCCGAAGTACGCCGACACCTTATACAGTAACAACCTATCAGCCTTTTAAAATAGGTCTTCTTTAAATTATCGATCGGTATGAGCAAATTAATGAACGATTTACTTTGAAGTAATTGTTTCACACAGATTTAAAAAAGATAGCGAATGTAGTTGTAAAATCCAGGCGAACAGTTTACCAAGAAAAATAATTATATCGTCATTATTAATGGCTGGTATTTCTGACCGTCTTCGTATAACTAAAATTAAGTATCTATAAGCTATATTACTTATTCAAACCAAGGGCGAGCAAACCAACTTTTTTCAAACACTGCTGCACGTGATTCCTTAACGTATACGAGGTACACCCCTCTCGTGATATAAAAACTACTCCTTCTGTAAACTCGATTATTCGCCTACCTTACTTTTAATACTTCTCGTTTTACGTGAATTTTTAATACTTATAGCCAACGGCTATAATTCTTCGGCGGCGCGATGTCTTTGGTTTTAGTATTTTTCAATAGTTATTCAATAACGTATGCTGAACCGTTTTGAAAAAAATCATAAGTAAACGTAACTCCTTTTTACCAACTTCGGAGTCTCTAAATCATATATTTGAAAGAAGTGAACGTAAAGTAAATAGAATTCTGACGAAATTTACGTACGTACATCGTGACCAAGAATCGTTGATATTTTTCGTATTTCACGAATGTAAAAAAAGCTTTTAAATAAAATATGAAAAAAAGGGGATAATTCGTCCGGGTTTAATATGACTAAATGTAGCAGAGCAATGAATTATTATACTGCTTTAACGTATTTAACCTTTTCAGAGGGTGGTTTTTCGGAAGTCGTGTAGAAAAAAATGTGTTTTTTGGTACCTTAACCCCTTTTTATTTGAAATTATGAACTTCGTGAATAAAATGAAACATTTCAAATTGTTATCAGCCCATTTTAACGACTTGATGTGATAAAAAATTGGGCTATTCGCAAATCTTAGAGCTGAGATGTTTAGGTAGGCACTCATTTCATACAAATTTGTAATGGGACATTCAAATTGTTAGCTGATATCTAATTTCAATAGGTTATCTATACGTACCAAATGATTTACCAACCAGATGAGCTGCTGATTATTTATTGGAAATCATCATAAAAAATTCACCTTCTTATCGTTTCCATTCTGTTCCACTGAAGAGGAGATCATACTCGATATAAGTTTATTAAAAATTCCGTGTCCTAAATATTACGCCGAAACTAGATTTATAAATCTGAAAGAAAATGAAAAGAATAAATCGAAACAGCTATTCAGATAGGAAAGATTATTCTGATAACTTTCAAATCATAACCACGAGCTTTTTTTTTTCTATTTTTCAACAATCTGCAATTTCAATTTAAAATTACTTAATCGAAAAGATAATATTAGAATACCTCGATTCCGCAGATTTTGATTCTTTCTCCTGCTACTAATAACTTATTCGCAAACTGTGTCACCATCGACAACATATTCAATTACAATTTCATTTGAAATAATCACGTACGAAACAAGAAAGACGCGGTAGAATGATCAATTGATCAATGGTGAATATTTCACCCCAGCGCCTATGAAAAAAAAAGTAAAACGAGCTAAGTGAGAATAATAAATCGTATGCTTTTAGTAAACGTATCTGATACCGGGTTATTTATACTTAGGAATAAAAACCAGTACTTACTCACTACTCACATTGCGAGATTAAAATTAAACGATTGCTGGAAGAATCTGGTAAGCGTTCAAAATAGGTAAACAATAATACAACAGCTCGTTCGCAGCGTTAATCAAATCGGTATCGTGATTATGTAACTTTATTAAATTAATACCATCGATTCGGTTAATTGATTTTTAATCTGAAAAAAAAGTCGAGTCAACCATCGAAAAGGTGAAAAGAAGTTCAAATTTTTACCTACACCTTGTATCAAACCCAATTCAACTGTTAACTTAATAAGGCATTATAAATCCTAAGCAGAACTTATTAATTACTGCTAAGATGTTTGTTCTCGGTAACGCACAGCAGCCATTAGCATTGTCATCGTGATTAAGGAAATACGTGATCCTCTTCGTCGTTTGTTTACGTTAATCAACCGTGTGAAGAGGTTCAGTTTCACGGTTCTTAACCGAAAATTCTACACCTCGATCACCTCGAA
Source organism: Pseudococcus longispinus (assembly GCA_900064475.1). NCBI lineage: Eukaryota > Metazoa > Arthropoda > Insecta > Hemiptera > Pseudococcidae > Pseudococcus > Pseudococcus longispinus. The sequence continues at coordinate 8,560 of FIZU01060149.1, forward strand.
CTGACTTGAGAGATTCGTAAATGTATGTATTTCGGTCAGAAAAACTTTTAACATGGGTGAGAAATTAATAATCCCTGGGTATTGTCGGTTGCTCGCAGACATAGAATGGGAACTTGGTAGCATATTTCTGTGTCTACGAGTACATAGTTAAATACTGTTACGTTAACCAATACCTACGTATTTGAACGACGTGCTGTACAGGAAACCAGATAATTTATGGTCAGTTTCAGCGTATCTTTGGATAATGAATTGTTTGAAAAAATTTCGTTACAATTGAGTTTGGTTTGTTATTGTTAATAAAAGGTCGCTCGAGTGAAGATGAAATTTCAAGGATTTGATTGTCTCAAATCACCTTAGAAATCGACGCTGATTATTTATTTTCGTTACATTTGAATCGTGAAAATCGTCAAATTGTGTAAAATCGTCTTCCATCCATTTCGATCGTATCGGTTTAACTGAACAAAACGGAATATCTTGATTGATAATCTAAAAGCATAAATAAACATATTATTAGGAATAAAAAAATTAATAAATTGATTGACAAACGATTCATAACTAGCTCCGAATAAAAAATGGTCATTATCATTAAGGTTTAAATAATAAACCCTTAAACGTTCGGCCTGCAGGGAGACATTTATCATTCGAACGTTTATTTTTTCACGATTATAAAAACTTTCCACATGTCTCACAGGTACCAACAAAAGGTGTGTCCGGTTTGCGACCATAACTATGTGCTTCTGCTTCAAATACGTACGAATTTAATCGATAACATTTACAGAAAAAAAAAGAATAACTTTTTTCATCAATTTAACCAACCTCCTTAGTTCACGAGTAACAACTTTTACGTATTTATTAAGCAAGCTATTGTTATGCTTTTTTTTTTATTCTCAAAACATCAACGCGTAATATATTGCAGCGGAGATACGCGTTTAACTCAGGTTAAGTAGATGCGACTACAATGCTGCGAACCCTTCGACCAACCCGATAATTAAACAATTTCTTATTTGTTCTTATTCTTATGATTATCTGTTACATTATCTTTCTATTTCCTTTTGGCCTGCTGTACATTTCATATTTTTTTAATCGTACGCTAATTCGTAATCATTAGATTGGAAGAAAAAAATTAATAAATAAAACATATTTTCATTTCATCTTCCGCGTTGGCAAGTGTATGGGTTCCAAGTAAGTAGGTTTTTTCGCAGCTAAAACATTATACACGACCGTTTAATGCGCTTGATGAAATGTTTAACAATACTGATAGCTATTAAAACTTACCTAAAAACTTCATTGTGATGACTTTCTAGGCAATTCCAAACATGTAGATGTTTGCAAGAATGAATGGCGAACTTGTGCATGAACCAGAACTTGCTGATGAATTGTAATAATACCATCATAATTATTGACCTAATAAATTCTTCGAATGAATTTTAGCTAACGTTTTATTAATTTATTTTCAGTTAAATTATTCAAACGTAGGTACATGATAATGTATTAGAATTTGAATAAGCCAAGTGATAAGAATGGTATTCATTCATTTCCAGCATACCTACTTACTTGATGAATGCTTTACTGAAATAGAACATTCTTCCAGTAGCTAAAACTTGATTAGGAATATGGAAAATGAATCAGTAGTCGACAATGATCGTTAATTCTGCCTCCCAGATTTGAAAATGTAAAAAATGATTGGCCATTTTAACCGGTTAATAATTCATTTCTATATTGGCACATCTCACCAAGGCTTTCAAACTAAATAAACACTCATTTTCCCAGCTCCCGTTCACTTTTTCATCCGAAAGTGAGCAGAAAAAAATCATACAGAGCCTTATTTAGATATAATCAATCGAGCTACTTGATTTTGAAGTGTGTTTTTGGATTACATATTCACTACGAGCCGAACCAGGTATTGTTATGGATTTGGTACTTTCTCTATATGTACATGTATGATAGCTGTCCGGAAAATCTATAAGTGCAGTTGGCTTTGTAATGTAATTATGGTCCATGTTAAATATGTACATTTGTCGAAAGGATTTATTGAACGAAGTTAGTAGAGTCGCACACTATCCCATGTAGTAACTTCTTAATACGCGTAGTGATCAGACAGTGGGAGGTAGAATTGGTTACAACAATGTTCACATCGCAGACCGTGATAAATTACTTCATTAGGCTGAAGAGATAATTTTTGATCTGGTAAGCGATGCTGGAACGCTGAACGGTCATTTATTCGGGACTGACGAGTATCACTACATAACTGGTAAAAATCATCTATCATCATATATCACCTTAGACTCTCACGTATTACATCAGAATTTATCGATAGACCGCGGCGCGAGCTCACTTGCGCACGTCTAATCACGTATTTATAATTATATTAGTATTTACTACTCGGTGCCCGCTACTGGCTTATTAATATTTGCTCCGTCGTTTTTTTTCAAGACATTTTCCCATCTATACTTACCACTTATGATCGAGCTGCTTCTTACAGTGTATAGATTAGGCGTAGATACATTAGCTCTCTGTAGCATTTCATGAGATCATGTCGCGAAACCAACCATTGGTTGGATGATGAAAGGTAAACTTGGCAAGAGTTCCATATTTCAACCACGATTTATAGTTTCAGTTCCGAAACCAGGATATAATTAGGTTATATTACATTCTGCATTTACACGCATTTCTTCCACTGCATAGACTACGTTCACTCAAACACACGTTTGACGATAACGCCATCATTGAGCTAATCATTCGAAGCTGCTGCGAGCCAGTTTCAAAACATTCCCATAAAATGGAACTGATATTAAAATATTATACGTGGTTACACTTGGTCCTCGTGAGTATTTAAATAACTCATGAACGAATCAAGTTCTATTACAACCATTTTATGATATAATAACTGAATTCGACATTGAAGTATCAAGTATGGGTAATTGCATAAATTTTATGGCAAATAGTATCTAATAAAGTGCAAAAGTAGCATAGACACTCACCGAATTGTAACACCGGATTTGGTAATCCAAAGAGTGAAACACAGCGAGGCAATTTCAAATTTGAAGTATATAAATGAAACGATCAGTACTCTCGAACACTTGTTGAATATGCTGAAATTTTCAAAATATCATTTAGCATTTGAAGGTTTACAAAAATAAAATATGGGAGAATGAAAACAATAAACCATCTTTACCAAACCATGCGGTTTTTGCATCACAAAATACCAAAATAACAATACATGTGCAACTCGACATTTTCGATGAATTTCAACGAATTTTTGAAAATGGAGCAGGCTACAAGTAAATTTCAAATACATATACATGAATGAAAAAGTTATTACACTACAATATTAATGAAAATTGAAATTAATTGCTTACCTATTTGAAATAAATCATCGCATCTGCACTTTACTGACATTTTCAGCGTATTATCAGCCATGTTTTTGTATACAATTGTGTTATCAAAACGTGCACGTGGACGAGAGCGTAATTTACGGAAATCAAGCTGAATCATGGATCATCAGCATCTCCCTTATCAATCGTTTTTCATAATTTTTGAATGCTAATCTGCTAACAGAAAAATGATATAGAAATAGAAATATGAATTTGAAATAAGTATATTAATATTTTTTACTGCTCGAAAATTCATCGACAAGTAGTGGAGTACAAATTAACTAAGTAACTAGTAACACACAACCGATTTGCCAAATTTCTTTATTTTTAAAAAAATATGAATACGAGAATAGAATAATCAAGTACCTACTTATTACAATTACAATATAAATTATAATTGTTACTTGTCAATCACCATTCACCTATTTGAGGCTTGGGGAAAATTGAAATAGTCTTTATGAAATAAAATTACAAAATATTTTTTTAAAACGGGATAATCAACGTTTCGAATTGCATATTTTCCCTATCAAATCAATATTTCAAAAAAATATCTAATAGAATTTATTCGACTCGTCGTTATTATTCATTTTAACAAAATATGTAATAAACTATTCATGAAGCATTGAAGTATATTAAATGTGTTGATTGTTCCGTTTTTTACATTTGTATAGTTTTACTTATTTAAATCAGATTGATTCCTTCAAAACTTTCAAGTTTCAGCAATTATGCATATACGACTTTTACGAGACTACGAGTAATAAGTACTAATTTCGAGTTCGCCAGAGTAAAAATTGTGAGAAAACTGCACTGATGGAAGCAAAAAATAAAATATCATATTATTTATTTTCAACATAATTGTACTCCACTACTCGTCGATGAAATCTTGAGCAGAAAAAAAAAATTAATTATTAATATATTTCAATTTCAAATTTCCATTTCAATTCCTCTTATTGTTTCAATGATTGTTAGCACTTAGCAGGTAAGCTTCAAAAATGATGAAAAACGATTGATAAGGAAGGTGCTGAGGATCCATGATTCAAATCGATTTCCGTAAATTACGCAACAAGAGATGAAATTGAAGATTTTGGTTTTTGATGAAATATTTTGCAATATTTTCCAATTTTCCACCCTTTTAAATTCTAATTGATTTCTCTGATTTACATTTAAGAGTCAAGATATCATACATCAAGTATCTAAGGTGTAAAATTACAAGTGATTTTTCACGTTTAATGATAACTTTAGCTAATCTCTGCTGATCTTAGTTGATACTCCATTAGCTCTCAAGAATCCATAATTGACCTGAAGAAAAAACATGCTGCGTATTGAAAACTTTCATTTATGAAATAGTGAAGCTGTAGTAGGTATCTCATGTGCTTTTTGGTTATTTCATCGTCTTGGAACTTGGCCCCTCGCCCATTCCCAACTCACAAGCAGTCGAGAAATGTGAAATTTTGTATGTTTTTCAAAATTTTGATCAGCTCAGAGACTGGAGCCCTTCCTCATTATCCTAGGGTTACAGAAATAAAATTTTTATATGTTATCTGCGTTCTTCCATTTTCTTGGGCAAAAAAAGTAGTTTAAAGAAATAACTATTTCAACGATTTTTTCTCATTGCAAAATGGTTTATTGAAGTGCCTTCAAAAGTTACATATTCTACTCAACTAACATCGATGTAGTGTTTCGAACTACTTTTTCATGAAGTTCGACTGGACGAAACTACCTCAACCTCAAATAATCGAATTGAAGAAAAAGCAAAATATTTGTGATTGTATCATGTATCAGCAATTTTTCAAACATGAAATAATTAGGTACTTTGAAAATAACCGCAATCAATTACCTATTACGATAATGAAAATCCAATAATCAACCTGTCTACTAATATACAGAATGTATTTATTGCTGTTTACAACCGTATTATAATCGAATTACATATAAATAAAGGAAAGTATGAGATAAAAATGGCGTTTAAAGAATAACAATTTGAATTTTAATTGCTAATAATTCAAAAAAAAAATAAATTAAAAATATAAGCACAATTTCAATCATGGTTATTTACTAGGTTATTGGAGCGATTAAAAAAACAAAAACAATCATAAATATAAAATCTACAGTATTTTGCGAAGAGAATAGTAACGTAGGAAGGGGAAGAAAAGGGAAGTCGAGTCACCGTGCGACCAAGTGTATCATCGCGTAAAAATAAGTAGAAAAATATCAAGTATTTATAATTTAATGAACAGAAAGAAAAAAAAAACTATTGGAAATAGGCAACGGTCACCAGGCAGCTAAATTCCTTCCTACGCCCCTGAAGACAAGTTGACTAGAACGCGCAGCGACACACAAAAAGCAACATAGCTTCAACATCTTCAAAATTTGCATCGGTCAACATCTACGATGCTTACGTGATAAATATAAACAAGTACAAACAAAATGAAAAAATGACTAATAGGCTATGAAAAATACCGAAAATGAAAACTCAATAATAAAAAAGTAAAAAAAATCTCCAAATTATCATTGGCCATGTTCTAACTTATAAACCGCGTGATAGGCGTTTCGAATTAATGCATATGGAAAACACGATTCTAAAAGATCCATCGTTAAAAATGGCGATTCTTGAACGATCTGCGTGAAAAAATGAAATTAATCAAAAATGTCTTTTGGATTAGAATCGAATTGAAATATTCTACTAACCTGATCCAGTAAAAGGTAAACCGACTCTCGATTTTTTATCACTTCTTTATCCGTTTCTTGGCCCAATCTTAATAAACTAGAAGACGCCAACTGAAATCATACATCATTCAATTCATTAATATATTTATCCGATGAATCGAAAAAAACAATGTAACTTACGGCCAATAATTCTTTCATTCTATCTTCGATATCTCCTTGATTACAAATGGTAAACAGGGCTCCAAAAATATGGTTAATGGCGTAAGCCAGGCAATGTATGTTATTCGAATGACCTTCTAACGACGCTCTGAAGAATGAATTATCATTACAAGCCAATTTGGGTACTGACACTGCCACGAACACCATCAACAAACAAGCTAATAAATGCTCATCTTCGTCTACTTCTGAAAAATTTTTATCATGAGTTGGCATAATTTCCTACGTGAGGATCGAATAAGCTAACTTTTGGTACGCACCACTTTTAACGTTACGTAATGCATTAACCAATGTAGGGTCTACTTTGCACGGTAATCCAGCAGCTGATGCCATTTCACTGACAACCTGCGTGAAAACAAAGTTTCATAAATGGACAATATTTCAGCAGACATGTTTAGTCGTGAATAAACATACCAATGAATCGACACCATTTGTATTATGACGAAAATCTAGAATAGAACTCAATAAAAAGGGAATCCTTTCTTCTAGTACAACTACCAGAGCATCGTGGAGTATTTGACGGAAACTGAGGATCACTCCTATGATCGTCATTCTTTGCAGCACATTATCTACATCTGTAGAAATAACATCGATACAGGTATCATTGAAAATATTCGAATAATGGATAAAAAAGATAGGAGATTTCGCATAACTTACTCTGGAGTTTTTTGAATTGTTCCCTCATGATATCTGGTTTATCGAAATTCGTTCTCAAAGTCAACAAAATGTCTTTATTGCCAGAAACCAATTTCTAATTTGAAAAAATTGATTAATAAATCTGTTCAATCGATAAAATACTTGCTTCGAGCGAATAAAATCACGAATTACTTTTAATTCTTGAACTTGGCTGGAAATATGCCACATTAACGTTTCATTTATTAATTTCATGCCATAAGGACCAATCAAATCGGCCAATGCTCTTAATTCATTCATATCGGAAAATTCTTCGGCATTGAATGGTATAGCACTTTCAGCAGTCAAACTTATGAACGATCTTTGATTCATCGAGAAGCAAATGTTACCAGCGCTAATCCTTCTCAGCAATACTTCAGAGTACCTTTTAAAAAGAAATTAAATTACAAAATTTTCAGAAAAAAGCCCAGTCAATAACGAAATATCTGTAAAAATATATCTACCATTGAGTATACAACGCAGCTATGGTTTTTTCACCATGTGAATCGGCTTGTTGGGTTTGTTGCAGCAGAACATTATTGAAAACTCGAGTAATATCGATATGTACTATAAAAATTGATAAAATTTAACAAGATTATCGAAATGAGGCATACAGGGATTGACGAAAATTACCATGATTTTCAACAGCTTGTAAAACATTCATGTAAGCTTGAACACTGGCAAACAATTCCGAAGGTTTGGCAATTTCGTTGGTATCTGGATTATACATAACCATTCCGACCAGTGCTCTGGCGAATCTATTTTCCAAATGTTGATGCAGGTATTCTCGAGGTGCGAATGAATACTCCCAAACGGAAATAGTAGAGCAATAGTTCAAAGCGTAGCATAATTCAGTTAAAGCCATGTGCAATTTATCCATCCTGAAAAATCGAATCGAAATTCACCATGAAATGATCATCATTGGCAGTATTTTATCAAATTAAAAATTAACTAACGTGGTGAGATTTTCTCGAGTTTTTCTGTAAGTTTCGATACCAGGTTTTTCTATCTCGAAACCATTCTTCTTATTTTTATCTTTTCGTTTACGTGTTATTACTTGCGATATCAGAAGTGCACAGTGTTTCGGTAATAACTGAAATAAAACAGGCCGGAAATTATTAATTTTGTAGATTTTATTCTCGCCATGCATGGGAGAAAATTTCACATCGCTCACTTTATCACTCATCGTGCACTGTTCGTCGCAAATCGTCGTGATTATGTTTTTGGCTTCTTTAGCCATCTCATCCAAGAACATATTGACCACGGATAGGCTTCTTTCTCGAATATGATGCCTCTAAAATAAAAAATTCCATTTTCAGATGGTTTAGTAAATTGATCGCGTCTTTTTCCAAATCTTGACTTACTTCTTCGGGGCACAACTCGTGGGTACAAATTTGGAAATGGCTGCAAATCAAAGGAAACGCAATGATGTATCTATTCTGAGCCGGAAATTCCAAACACATGTGGAATTGTTCTTCGAATAATTTACTGTAGAAGCTGCATCAATTTAAAAAAAAAGTTTATCTCATTATCCATTGAAACATTGTGAAAAGGTTATCAAAAAAATATATAAATACCAAAAAATAGATAAATCGGAAACATCGACGAGCATTTCGTCGAGGTAATCGACCATTTTAATATGGAAAAAGACGTTATCCAAAAGAAACGCGATGTCTCTATTATCAAATAAAAACAGCTGCGATTTACTCAGACTGGTATAAGCTTGAAGACGAAACCAGTCCAATCGTAAGGCTCTAAAATCGAACGTTTCTCCAACTTCAACTATCAAAAAGAATAAATGTTCAGTTATAAATTTACGAATAAGTATTTCGAATTAAAGAGCGTAGCCGAGTTTATAGGAGTGATTTGGCCCTGAACAGCGAATTTAAAATTATATGGTGGAAGTTGGTCCTTATGGTCTAAAACACCCGTGACAAAATTTTTAGCTTGATATCTCAACTCTAATCCCTTCGGGGGAGTTGAATGTGGATTTTCGTTAAAAATTTCCATTTTTGGTAGTTTTCAACCGAATTTTTTCGAACTTGCAAGGATGGTACATAGTATCAAGGGTAATTTTTGGAATTTTTTGAAAAAAATTTCGAGCACCTTTTCAAGGTCAAATGGACATTTTAA
>FIZU01060157.1:0-12852 GCA_900064475.1 Pseudococcus longispinus
AACATATATTTGGAGTGAGGGGAGTATCCACTACCAAACTGTGAAAAAATTTTTTGGTCCGGAGCCACTTTGAAAATTGGGGGTTTTTAGGGCCCAGCCCCCCATTGTGCAACTACAAAAATCCAAAATACGTATTTTCTGTAATGTTGGACCTACACCTACAAAAAGCCAGCCGAATTTTTTGGTCCGCAAAAATGGCAGACAAATGAACACTTTTTGCCACTTGGACTGTAGACTATTAGTACAGGTTGAGTCAAGAATTGAAATTTTTACAAGGTGATTCTGACTTCCCACACAATCTTCCAAGGGTGGTCCTTATTTTGGATATTTTCGAATTTTTTTCAGGATTTCCTTCAATTGGTTACACATATGGAGAAAATAATTCCCTATTTCTTATTTTTCCCGTCACTTTTATAAAAAAAGTTTAAAAAAACGTAAAAAATTCAATTTTTTTTAATTTTTTAAAAATTTTAAGCAAAATGATCACAACGTAAGCACTTTTACTCAGCAAGGCCATTTTCAGTGATTTTTCACTTTTACTCCTATTTTTAGGGAGCATTGAAAAATGACAATCTTTGATATTTTTCATGTTTTTCAAAACACATTTTAAAAAATTTGAAATTTTTTTTTGCAATTAAAATGGTTTTAATACATACATTTTAATCCAAAAACTTCATTTATGGGGATTTTTCATCATCATCGTACTCTTGAGAATTTTTCGAAAACTATCAAAAATGAAGAAAATAATTACAGAAAATGAATATTCCTGAAAATGTAGGTAAAGATGAAAAATCACCTAAATTGTTTTTTTTTTGTAAAAATGCATGCGTTGAAACCATTTTATTTGCAAAAAGATTGAAAAAAATTTTTTTGGATGTGAATTGAAAAACATGATAAAAGATTGTCAAAAATTAAAATTTTTTAATACCTCCAAAAAACTGAGGTAAAAGTGAAAAGTTGACGAAAATGGTCTTGTTGGGTAAAAGTACCCATGTTGTGATCATTTTTCTTAAAATTTTTAAAAAATTAGAAAAAATTGTTTTTTTTAATGTTTTTTAAAAAATTTTCAAAAATGGGGGGGGGCTTGCGTCACCACTTAAAATTCAGTTAGGAAAAAAATAAAAAATAGGGAATTATTTTTTCCATAATGTGACTGTAACCAATTGAAGGTGTCCCGAAAAAATTTCGAAAATATCCAAAATATGGACCACTCTAATCCTCCTACATGGATTTCACCCTCTCCGCCAATTTTGTGACTCTAGCTCCCACGACACGGGCACATATCAAATTTGAGTAAAAAATTTCTGAATTTTGGGTTAGAGAAATTTTTAATTTTCCCCCCTCCAATCAAATTTGATTCTTCCCTGTACTGAAGTTCATACAATGAACAGATTTTGGTGTTTTTTTGATCAGGGGCTGAAAAAAGTGGATTTCTAATTGAATTCATACAGATTAGAGTTAAAGATCAACTGAAAAAAAGGTCGAAACCAGTCTACCCAAGTCAAAATTCTCAACATATTGAAATTTATCTCTCTATTGAAGCCCATTTTGGGGTCTGTGGGTAAATTTTAATAGAAAAGTTGAAATTAGTGCTTCTGAAAACCCATATCGAAATTGTAATCTTGAAATTTTGAAATTGACTCTTCTTACTAAAGGGGCTAATTTCGAAGTTTAGGACCAATTCGAATTAGGAAAATTGAAATGAAGAGCTCTGAAGACCCATATTTTGAAACAATGTCGAAATTCTCTAAATTTTGAAATTCACATCCCTCAATAGGGGCTGATTTTGGGGTTGATGGCCAATGATTCCAACAAAACAGACAAAATCAGTGCCTCTGAAAGCTCGTATCAAATTCCTCAATATTTTGCAATTAAATGCACACTCAGGGGCTTATTTGGCGATCGAGGGTCAATTTGAATGAACAAATTGAAATCAATGTTTAAAAAAATTCAAAATGTACCTACTCTACAGCTGCATAATTTTTACCTATTTTTGTCTCACTATAGAATTATAATCTGATGCCCCTCCATTCGAACCTTAAAATCATTTTTTGATGCAATACTAAAAAAAGTTAGAGACGATCAACTTCTAAATTTTTGAAAATGGCGACTCTCCTTACCCAATTTAATCGAAAAAAGCTGAAAACTAAAAAATTACTCGTTACTCTGTTCAATCGACTCTAAAGCCTATTTTATCTCAAAAATTGAAAAAGTTTTCATGCAATGGCTCAAAAAATGATCAAAATTTTCAACTTTGAAGTAACTACACCTCCAAGAAAGAGGGTTCTAAGAGAATCTACGACCAATTTGTAATTTTTAACAGCGCCCAAGCATTCACGACCGTAGTTCCAAAAATTCAACTTTTGAAAAATAAAATTTTACTTTGAATTACAATTTTTGGATGAATTAGTTCAAATTTAATTTCGTTAAATTTGGTGGAGTGCATTTGAAGCTGGTTGCTTAATTTTTTTCCAACGTCAAATCCTGAATATTTTTTTTCAAAGTTGATTCTTTTAGTGGAATTTTGATTAAATTTTCGCAAAATTCAAAATTTTTAACTAAATTTTTTCAAATTTGTTTTTTTTTGTTCAATTTTGCTCCATTTGAAGCCATTTTTTTTCATTTCTTTCAAATTGATGGTTTTTTGGATAATTTTGGTTAAAACTGTTCTTCTCAAATTTTTTATCGATTTTTTTCCTAATTATAATTTTTGCTGATTTTTTACGAAATCAATGTACTTAACTTTTTTTCAAACTACTTACTTATTTTTTCAAGAAAGTTTTTTTTTGGCCAAATAACTCGAATTTTGTTCAATTTTTTCCCCTCAAGGACATTTCTTTCTTCAGAATTAATTTTCTATTTTACTCAAAATTCATAACAATGCAACTAGGCAATGTACACAACGTTCCGGTCCCATCTTCTTCCATAAAAAACCTCATACGAGTCTCGAGGTCATACACCCATCATTTGTTCGTTACGTATTTCTACAAATAATCACTCAACTTGAAAAAAAAAATAAAAATAGAAAAGACTTTCTGATCCGTATCTAATAAGTAAGTTTTGCAATGCAATGGCTAGCTACATAGCTGATAATTATTCTCATACCACGTGTTACATACAACATACGACCTGGTTAAAACTCAACGAAACAAGTGTTTCTCGATTTACCATTTAGGACCAACGACGACTGACGAGTTTTCGTTTTCGAGCATTCGAATAATTATGACTCGGAATCATTACGAGAACGAGTTGTAAATATGCGATAAGAATTAGATACGAGTCGAATGTGTTGATGGTGTAATCGTAGTCAAACCCATGCATTGTTTTATGTAAATTTACCGGTATCGGGCGTTTAAAGCACATCGAGGAGCAAAGTGTTTTTCGTTATCACAAAAAGGTAAAAAATTACCATCAAATTTACGTTTAATGGAAATAGAAGAAGATGTGCCAGAATCGAAAAATTTCAGAAATGAATTTTCAAGATTGAAAGGTATGTAGACGCATTTAAATAGATACTTTCGAATAGGTATTTATGAAAAAAATAAAGACGTTATCTTAACCTGTTGATTCATAATTCATAAATTAGTTAATTGGCATATTGATTAAATTGTTTTGTGGTTACGTAATTCGTGTTCGTATAGATAATTATTATTTGGATCATGCTGCCACAACGTTATACTCAGATAATCAAATAGAATCTATTCTAGACGATTTCAAAAATAATCTTTATGGAAATCCACATTCGTTCAATTTGAGCAGTAAAAATTGCCATGATTCTGTCGATCAGATTCGATTCAGGTAAATTCGCCAAAACATGTTTTAAGGTAAATTTTATTTATATTTGTAAAAAAAAAAACTTTTATAGGATTCTACAACATTTTGGCACAACGCCGGACAAATACAGCGTTATTTTCACCAGCGGTGCCACAGCTGCCTTGAAATCAGCCATAGAATGGTTCAAATGGAACGATACCGAATCGCAAGGTAAATACGACTACACAGGGAAAAACTAAAAATTGCTCGAAAAATGAGTAATCATTTTCATTCAACTAATCGCAACTGAATTTCAGATGAAGAATGTAATTTCGTGTACACCAAAGATAATCACACCTCTGTTCTTGGCCTCAGAGAAATTCTCGATGAACGAGTACGAGTACATTGTTTAGAACATCTCGAATCTTTCGAAAAATTAAACCGGTATCGCGATGATTCGACGTCACAGAAGAACATCAGTCGAGGAAGTAATTCTTTATTCGTTTACCCAGCTCAGTGTAACTTTTCCGGTTGTAAATACCCTTTGCAATGGATAAAAAATGTCCATAATGGAGCTCTCGATGATGTTGTTTCAGATTCACAAAGGTAAAGATGAAAAAAATTACGAATTTTGATAAAACTACGTGAAAAATGGTCAAAATCGATTTAAAATAACAGAAAAATGTTTAAAAATTCAATAAAATTAGTAGAAAATGACTTAAGTTTAGTGAAATATTGTTCAATTCGTTAAAATATCAAAAAATTGCCTCAAATGTTTTTAAAATTATTAAAATGTGAAAAAAATTATCCAGGGAAACTTGAAAATTGATGAATTTCATTAAAATAAGGTTAAAAATGACGACAAAAAATTCAAAAATATCATAAAAATATGTAAAAATATCCCAAAAGTTTTTTAAAATTCAAGAAAATTTGTACAGTTAGAATAAAAATTGTTGAAATTGAAAAATTTGTTGAAAGATCGTAGAAACCGTGAGAAAGAACCATCGAATTATTGAAAAAAAATTTTTAATGATTTTTTTATCAATTTTCGGGACACCGAAAATTGTTTTATGGAATTTAGTAAAAATTGTCTACCATTATTACCAAATTTTCGATGTTTTAAACAATTTTGACGATCAAATTTTACTCAATTCAAAAATATTTTAACGCAACGATTTTAATCGTATTTTTAACAATTTGAACGACTTTTAAAATTTTTAACGATTTGAATGATTTTTTAAAAATATTTTACGAAAAATTTCACATTATTTAATGTATTATATGAACGATTTTTCACTTTTCTAATAATTTTAATGATTTTTTAAAATAATTTCCACATAATTTGAACGATTTTTTGAGGTTTTAAACGATTTCAACGTTTTTTAAATCGATTTTTAGAAATTTAACAGTTTTAACGAAATGTAAACACCTTTCTTCACGTTTTAAATTATTTTAATGATTTTTAGCAACAATTTTACAAAAGTATTCAGAGTGATTAAAATTTTATTGAAGTATTTTGAACGATTTTATTGAAGTTTTCAATAATTTTTCGGACAATTTTGACGACTTTCACGTTTTTTAACAATTTTATTTGAAGTTTGAACGATTTTTTTCACATTTCAAACAATTTTAATGATGTTTTTAACTATTTTTGGTCGAATTTTGACGATTTTAACACCATTTATAACAGTTTGAACAAAATTAGAACAATTTTTTTTACATTTTTAACTGTTTTAACTATTTTTAACTGAAATTTTCACAGTAGTTTGAAATTTTTTGACGTATTTTGAACAATTTTTTGCTTTTTGAAGGATTGTTTTCAGCAAATTTTGGTACACTTTCAACGATTTTTATTTCATTTTGAACAGTTTTATTGAAATCTGAACAATTTTTTTACGTTTTGAACTGTTTTTACGATTTTTAGCAAAAATACAAGTTTTTACAGCAGTTTAAAATTTGTTTAAGTATTTTGAACGATTTTATTAATGTTTTCAACAATTTTTCGGACAATTTTTACGATTTATACGTTTTTTTAAACAACTTTAACGAAGTTTTAACGATTTTTTCACATTTTGAGTAAATTTATTAATGTTTTCAACAAATTTTGAGATAACTTTGACGATTTTCACTTTTTTTTAACCAACTTCAATTAAAATATAAACGATTTTTTTCACATTTCAAACAATTTTAATGATGTTTTCAACTATCTTTGGTCAAATTTTGACGATTTTGACACCATTTTCAACAGTTTGAACAAAATTTGAACAATTTTTTCACATTTTAAACTGCTTTAATTATTTTTAAGTGAAAGTTTCACGATAGTTTGAAATTTTTTGACGTATTTTGATTGAACAATTTTTTACTTACAAGTTTTCACAGCAGTTTAAAATTTGTTTAAGTATTTTGAACAATTTTACTGATGTTATCAAAAAATTTTCGAACAATTTTTATGTCTTTTCTAACAATTTTAACGAAATTCGAAGGATTTTTTCACATTTAAATAGCTTTGATGATGTTTTCGACAAATTTTAAGACAATTTTGACGATTTTCACGTCTTTTCAAAGAACTTTAATTGAAGTCTGAACGATTTTTTTCACATTTAAAAATTTTTAATAATGTTTTCAACTGTTTTTGGCACAATTTTGACGATTTTAACACCATTTTCAACATTTTTGACAAAATCTGAACAATTTTTTCACATTTTAAAATGTTTCAACTTGTTTTAGGGACAATTTTCATAGTAGTTTGAAACTTTCTGACTCTTGGCACAATTGAGGCAAATTTTACATAATTTTTAACAGTTTTATTGAAATTTGAACAATTTTTTTACGTTTTAAAATGTTTTAACGATTTTTAGCAAAAACTTAACAAACATTTTCTCAGAAGTTTATATTGTTTTGACGCAGTTTGAACGATTTTTTGTTTCTGGAACGATTTTAATGATGTTTCAAAAAATTTTAGGACAATTTTGACGATTTTCACGTCCTTTTAAACAACTTTAACTGAATTCTGAACGATTTTTTTCACATTTAAAAGTTTATTAATGATGTTTTTAACTGTTTTTGGCACAATTTTTACGATTTTAACACCGTTTTCAACATTTTTGACAAAATTTGAACAATTTTTTCACATTTTAAAATGGTTCAACTGTTTTCAGTGAAAACTTTTATAGTACTCAGTTTGAAACTTTTTGACTTTTGACACTATTTTTACAACTTTTACATCATCTTCAAAAGTTTTATTGAAATCTGAACATTTTTTTTACATTTTCAAATGTTTTAACGATTTCTAGCAAAAATTTAAAAAACATCATCTCAGAATTTTATATTGTTTTGACGATGTTTGAACAAATTTTTAGGACAATTTTGACAATTTTAACGTCTTTTCAAACAACTTTAACTGAAGTCTGAACGATTTTCTTCATTTTAAAATTTTTTAATGTTTTTAACTGTTTTTGGCACAAATTTAGCGATTTGAACACTATTTTCAACATTTTTGACGAAATCTGAACAACTTTTTCACATTTTAAAATGTTTTAACTGTTTTTAGTGAAAATTTTCTTAGTAGTTTAAAACTTTTTGACTTTTGGAACAATTTGGACGACTTTTACATCATTTTCAACCGTTTTATTGAAATTTGAATAATTTTTTTTCATTTTCAACTGCATTTAACGATTTTTAGCAAAAATTTAACAAACATTTTCTCAGAAGTTTATATTGTTTTGACGCAGTTTGGAAATTTTAATGATGTTTTCAAAAATTTTTAGAACAATTTTGACAATTTTCACGTTTTTTAACAATTTCAACGATTTTTTCAAATTTTAAGCAATTTTATTGATGTTTTTTAACAAATGTTTAGTGCAGTTTTGTTTGTTTGCATTACTTTTTCAACAGTTTTAACGAAATCAGAATAATTTTTTCACACTTTGAACGATTTTAATCAATTTCTTAATGCAATTTATTAAGATTTCGATGCCATATTACAATTTGACTCAATTTGAATGATTTTTCACGCTTCTCAGGCAATTTTAGCAACGTTTTTCAATATTTTTGCATCCAATGAAATCAGGTAGGTAACGAGTTTTCCAACGATTTTTTTCGTCAAAATTATAAAGAGACCTTTCTCCGCCCCAAAAATATATTCTTATGTTAAAATATACAAATTTCTTAAAAGTTTCCTGCAGTAACTAATGACCTTTTCCTTCCCTAAGACGACATCGATGGTTCTGCTTACTCGACGCTGCAGCTTATTCATCCACAAGTCGATTAGATTTGAGCATTTGGGAACCAGATTTCGTGGCTATCTCGTTTCATAAAATATTTGGATACCCAACCGGTCTTGGAGCTCTACTAGTAAAGAACTCCAGCTCCTGGGTGTTGGATAAATCATACTATGGAGGAGGAACTGTACTAATTTCATTGAGTGGTACCAAGTTTCACGTGAAAAAACCCACATTACATGAAAGGTAACACCATACTTTTAATATTTCCTTAAAATAAAATGAAATGAAATACGAGATGAGGTATTGTTACAGATGCGAAGACGGTTCGATTAATTACTTGGCGGTTTTATCTCTGAGACATGGATTTGATACGATATATCGAATAGGCGGCTCGATGGATCAAATATCGAATTATACGTTCTCGTTGATTCGATATCTGCATCGCAGATTAACGACGTTACATCACTCGAATGGTAAACCAGCGGTGGTTTTGTATCGTGATACCGATTACAGCGATTCTTCAACTCAAGGGAGTATCGTCAACTTCAACTTATTGAGATCGAATGGCGAATATATCGGATATACTGAGGTATTACGATACGATTTGATAATACTACGATGAATATTTCAATTAGATTTGTACCTATGTGGTATTTCTTCGAACAGGTTTTGAATATAGCGAATATGTACAATATACATCTCAGGACTGGTTGCTTTTGTAATCCGGGAGCTTGCCAGAGACATTTGAGCTCGAGCGATGATCAATTGAAAATTAATTTCGAGGTAACGTGTATTAAAACGAAAGGTAATTTATTTTACGAGATAATTCCACGATATGTGAATTTTTTCTATCGTTAGAAAGGACACACTTGCGCTGATAATATCGATTTAATCGATGGCCTCCCTACGGGCTCGGTTCGCGTGTCTTTGGGATATATGTCCGATAAAGACGATGTCGATAAATTATTAAACATGATTATTAATTGCTTCGTATCGACGCCTATTCTTATCAAAGTACCTGAGAATTGGCCAGCCCAATCGGCCGCCCTGAGATCTAAATTTAATGCCGGTGGAAATACTCGAACTGAGTTACCTATTTCTATTGAAAATGGTGAAATTCGAAAACAAAATGAAATTTACAAACCTATCAAGTAAACCAGCTGGAAATATTTATTGTTTTATTTTTATCGAAGTTATTATCTATGCAATTAATTTTTTTATAGGGAAACGAAAAAAACAAATTTGAAATTAATCAAAATGTTCGTGTATCCAATCAAATCCTGTGGAGCTTTTAGTGTTAAATCATCCTGGCCAATCACAACTACCGGATTGAAATACGATAGAGAATGGATGATTGTAAAAAATGGCGTAGCTGTTACTCAAAAACATCTTCCACAAATGTGTCTTATCTTTCCATCGATCGATTTCGAAAATAAATTGATGTATTTGAGATATAAACGTATGATTTTTTTTTTTGAAATACCCAAGTTTTTTGGAAGAATGATTTAATCTAAATTATCGTTTTTATTTTAGATTCCAGTTTGGAGACTCCGATACCCTTGGATCAATATTACGACAATGACGAGAGTAATTTTTTATCGAAGATTTGTCAAAGTAAAGTATGCACTGATCGTGCCGAAGTGATTGATTGTGGAGATCGGGTCGCTCAGTGGTTAGAAGAAGTGTTCAAAATGAAGGAACTTCGATTGGTTAAATTATTCAATAGGAATAAATCGTCCAATAACGAAGAAAGCGACGGTAAGACGAAATTTCAAAGGAGATAGTTAACTGGACTTTGGAGAGGGGGAGGGGGTCGCCCTACATGACTAAAATTGAATCATTTGATGATCGAAAAAATTAACTTCCAGTTGGAAATTTTGTAAAATTGAAAATCTGACGACTATTTTCTTCGAATTGGAAAAAATTATTTTCAGAGTTGAAAAAAATTGATTTTAGGGTTCAAAAATTTCCAATTGTAATCAAATTATTTAATTTTTCAGCTGTGCGGCTTTCATTAGCCAATCAAGCTCAATATTTACTCGTAACCTCGGCCAGCGTTCAATGGCTGGTTGATCAAATGTCTTCAGAGTGGAGTTGCTCTTTCGTTAGTACAGAAATTTAAAATATTCGAAGAAATTTTTTCATAGGTAATCGATTTAAATTCTCATTTATTCCTTAGGAAGATGTCTTGCAAAGATTTCGAAGTAATTTTTTGATAACCGGGGAATGCCAACCACTGGACGAATTCACCTGGGATGAAATTCAAATAGGACCACTTTATTTCAAAGTAAGGTTACCCTTTTTATATTTCTCTTCTCCAGTGTACCTTTTTTTACTCCTATTAAATTTTTATGCTAAAAAAATCAAAACATATCAGAATAAATTGGCAAATTTCTTTTTAAAAGCCCGAATTTTTTCGAAAAATCAACTAAAATTTGACTTTAATTGAAAAATTCTCTAAAAATGATGATTTCATTTTAGAAATTTTAAAAAACCTTCATTTTGAATCGAAAAAATTGGCAAAAAATGTGACCTCAGCTCAACGAATCGTGGTTTGAGCGTTACGATGATCACTTTTCGACCTTCTTGACGGTTTGGTATTTTCCCAAAATCATTTCTTCTGCCTAACTCGAAAAGGATTCAATTTTGGATAATTTTCCTAATAACCTTTTTGAAAGAGGATAAAATAAGCTTTCAAATGATATGATTACTTTCTGTTTTGGTATAATTCTGGTATATCTACGTAAAGTTATGTGACAAAAAATTCAAAGAAATCAAAAAGTAGTAGTATCGTTCGAAAATTCACTGTATCTTTTTTCAAATCCCCCCCCCCCAATTGAATTACAGGAATTAGACTCA
Source organism: Pseudococcus longispinus (assembly GCA_900064475.1). Lineage (NCBI taxonomy): Eukaryota > Metazoa > Arthropoda > Insecta > Hemiptera > Pseudococcidae > Pseudococcus > Pseudococcus longispinus. The sequence continues at coordinate 10,836 of FIZU01060157.1, forward strand.
TTTTAGAAAATAAACTTAATTTTAATTTGATTTCATAACTGGTGAAAAACGCAAAAAATTTCATTTTTGTCTTCAAAAAATATTTATTACAAATCGAAGGGTGAAAATTCTCCCCCCCCCTCCCTTCTAAATAAAATAAACCGTCAAATTTTCAATTTTCCCAAAACGTCAACCGACAAATTTCTCACATTTGGACAACTTTTCCCCCAAATTTCTCATTTTCATCCCCATCCCCAATTTTAAACCTATTTACATCCCAGTTCTTCTGGTTTTGTTGTGATATACAGGTCGATGGTCCATGCCAGAGATGCCAAATGATCTGCGTAAATCAATCATCCGGTGAAAAATCCAAAGAGCCATTGGTACTTTTATCGTCAGCGTTAAAAGGAAAATTAAAATTCGGTATTTATCTAAGTTTACCAAAATTATCGGAATTTTCTCGACTGGAGTTGAATGAAGCTGTGATACCTATTTCGTACAACGAAAATTAATTTAGAACAGATTGAAAATGTATTTATTTAGATTTTAAAGAATTTTTATATGAAATAAATTTACTTATTTCAACGTCAATTCGAGAACTTTTTTCGAATTCAAATTTCGAAAGTTTCTCAAAATAAATTCAATGAGAAAGCTGTATTTTTGATTCTTCATTTGAAAAACACCTACAAATATAGGCAGATCTAAGTTTTGAAACCGGTTCAGTAGATTGCAACCGGTTACCCTTGATTTCTTCTAAAACGTAGATACGAAAAAAAATTCAATCAAAAACCAGTTTACATTGGTTTTTCTACAATGAAATTAGACTCTCGGTTGGTCTGCGTTTTTAATTTATTCAATAAAGTAATTAATGCCTACAACAAAAATTTAATTTCAATAATTAAATTCCAACTATTTAGATTACTAGATACATAATTACGTAGTTTCGAATCAATTTCATTTATCAGACAGTTTTTCATTTCTCGTCCATCGGTCTGTAGCACATAACTATCGAGTAAAATTTTGGCAAAATTTGAATAATGGAATTTTTTACAAAAAAAGTAAAAATTTTGATGATTGGAGCGATATGCTTTTCTTGTGCCCATTCATATATGCCTCAGAGAAATTCTTCCTGTCACGAAATTGAGACATCAGCACCTAATGCAACATTGCCGGGTCCAGTAAATTATGGAGCACAGTTTCCATTAAATAGATCTAATGATAATAAAACGGCAGAGTAAGTAGGCCTAAATTTTCACTATTTATGTATCAATGAAGAATTGGAGATCATATTCCTTGTATATAGCATATTGTCAATGTCGTCTATTATCTTGAAAAATATGTCGACATGGTTTTTCATGCATTTTAATTGAAAAAAAAAATGGGAAATTCAGTTTTTTTCATCGTAAAAAACGTATGAAACCCGGTAAATAAAATGTTTTGAAAGTTCAATGTTTGAATTTTTTTCAAAAAGCTAAATTTTTCCAAAGTTCGTCACTTCCTGAACTACAACGCGATACATTTTTTATGCTACTTACAACTAATTATATTTCATCGTAGGATCTCAATGCTTTGTGAGGTTCGTGAGGCCCAAAACTTTGTTAAAATTTCACCAAAAAACATTCAGGTCATGTGATATATCGTTAGTTATGTTTTCAATGGTTCTGATCACGAATATCGACTTACTTTTTTGATCCGACCCCTCACTTTCTTAAATTGAGCCCCATAATTTTGAAAAAAAAATTAAAAAATTGTGTTGAATATGATTTGTTGGCTTTTCAGGGTCGCTCATCTCTAATATTGACTCAGTTTTTCATTTCCACCGCACCATGTGCCAAAATCCCTCGCAAGATTCAAAAATTTTGTATAAAAGGGGTGTTGGGGCACATTTTGGGGCACAGTGGGGTGGAAATTAAAAATTGAGTCGATATTTGAGATCAGCGATCCTGAAAACCTAACAAATCATATGCAACATGATTTTTTCATTTTTTTCGAAATTAGGGGGCTCAGTTTGGGGAACTGGGGGGTCGGATCTCAAAAT
>FIZU01060160.1:0-12276 GCA_900064475.1 Pseudococcus longispinus
TACCCCCCACTCACCACATGTTGTACAATTGGTGATAACAATGGATTTTCTTACTTCATGTAGTCATACTACATACACATAACCCATCGAACCTGCTATTTCTATAATATATTTCGAAATAAACGTAATTGAAAATTTTGCGTAACTAGCCCCTGCAATTTTAACAACGCAACTTATTTGGGGTAAAGCCCCACCTTAATATAGTAGTTCACCCCAAACCGATGCGAACATGCGATGACGACAGGCGACATCCAGAAACGAGGAAGTTTTTTCTCGGCCATTTATTCCGCATAATGTACGTAGACGAGGATATTCCATCGGCCATTTTCGTATTACGATCGGTTCGTCTAGACGGTTTTAAACGTTTTACAACATCCGATATGAATTCGATGATCGTATTTGTAGAAAAAATTACTACCAGAATGCAGTCTATTGTACCACCAGACAATCGTATTTTCGTATTGTATGCCAAATATTATATCATGTAGACATACGTAGGCAAATAGTCGAACAGGTCAATAGGGTTGACCAACGTGACCATTCGATGGATATATTTGCTATGGAAATTATAATGGCATAGTTAACGTGTAATTTCAAAAGGTAGGTCTGGATATGTACAAAGAGACCATGTGGTATTGATTTTTTTTCTTCGTGCAGTAGGCTCCAAGTCCAAACCAAACATGTGTATGGTATTCAAATTAGCAGAAAACTGATTAATAAGCCATAGATACACGTTGCCAAAGCAAACAAAGTATCATGTAGACGGTTCAGTTGGAGTTGATAGGTTACCACATATAGGTCCACTTCGATGTAGATTGTAGACCTACCCCATTATTCGGTTATTGACTTTGTCATCGTAGCCATTTAATTTGGTATTAGTTTTGCAAAGAAAGTTTTTCAAATCGGCTATTTTACGATACGTCGATGAAAGCCCATTAAGCCAGTTCGACTCGAAAGCTCGGAAAGAAAACGCATATAAAATTGAAGTACGCAACTTTTTGGCGAAACGTATCGTCTTGGGGATTATTGCGAATACCTTTTCATGCTGTTTTTATGGTACCAGCGATTGACTTGGTGCACAGAAGCGAATCATTAGCTATGTGCAGGTACCAGTAAGTACCTGTGCCGGAACGGCGTGCTCTTTGTAAGCGAATTTCAATACCTACGTCGAATCAGCGGTGGTCCGGAGTTTTTTTTTCATGTGAAACGTGATACGCCGTAGAGTGTTATGGGTCGTTGTAGAGAACTTTTTTGTCTGGAATCACGTAGGTGATGTTATTTAACGCGGATCGTGAATGCGAACCTGTAAGCGGATTAATGAAACTTGTAAAGTTGCTCGATTTTTTCCTAGTGTATCGTACTGTAGTGTACTTTGTCGTGTAAAACGAAACGAACTAAGAGATTGATGGTTGGAGATACACCTACTATGTTTTCGATTTCTTTTCGGTCAAGTCATCGGGTATTTTGTGATGAAAAAAAGCAATGGATTTCGGTTGATGGCAATGTCCGGGTTTGTATCTCGAATCTGTGTTGAATTTTTTATTAATTGAGTTAGACATTGATAAGTGTGATTGTGTATTGACGAATAGAATTCAAAAGTGGGTTGAAACGTTTCGAAATGTACTGCAGCCATCGTGCTTTGCATACCCGAAAAGGTCAAAAAGAAGTCTTGAAAAGTTCTAAAATGTATGGCAATTGACAAAAGATATTACGAAGAATGAAGATGTTTAATTACAAGCCTGGGTTCCTCAGAATTTTGAAGTCTTTTATTCAGGGCTTGAAAAACTTTGTGTTATGTTCAAAATCTGGTTTGTTGAATTGGGATATTGCGTAAAACAAAATTTGACTAATGAAATTTTTACATTTTTACTCAACAATCTTAATGTTTTTGTTTAATCATCGTATTTATCGTTCGTTCATTCAGCTACACCACCATCTAATCATCCAATTGCCCTCCTATCCCACTGTCCGGATCGCTCTGCTGTACGACCACTTGATTATTAAATTTTATGACTGTCAACCCTCCGGTCATCAAAATAGCCCTTCATCAATTTCATTCAATCGTAGTTGCTGTCCAACCGTCATGTGCCATAATGCGAGCGTAATTTCAGGTCGGTCATCACGAATCTGGTATTAATTTTCGGCGCATTCCCTTCATGGCAAAAATCGCACTTTTTAGGGTGAAAAATGATTGAGTTTCAGTAAAGCAGCTCGACCTAGGAAAATGCACACCAGATTCATGGTCAGCGACCTCGAATTACCTGGGAAAAGGTCTTCAGTTCGAGTTTTGATGTCGTCAAAGTTCTTGAAAATAAACCCTGAAGTTCCTATGACCGGAAAAATTTAGAGATTCCAAGAAATAATTAATGATTTACCTACTGGATTTGGAAACAAGGCCGAACTTACTGCAAATGTACTGAAGGCAGGGTTCCGCGGATCCAGGCAAAAAAGGATCCGGATCACGGATCACAAATCATACCATATTTCCCCGCGGATCACGGATCATCAATTTTCCACGGATCACGGATCCAAGACCCAGGTTCTGTGATCCGGATCTTTTTTTTTTCGGATCACGGATCCTTTAAAATTTTCTTGTTTTTTTTCATAAGAAAATTTCTGTGAAGTGTGAATACATATCATGTCTGATGGCTGATGCTGATGGCTTCAATTATTTTTTTCTCAGCAAGAAGTGAGGGATGAATGAAAAATGAAAATGAAGTTGAATATTCATTTTTTGACTTTGAGCAATTGAATTTTACGTTCAAATCGATTTTTTTTGGATTCGCGAAATACGGATCCTTTTTAAAAGGATCCGGATCACGGATCACGGATCCACAGAAAAAAGGATCCGGAAACGGATCCGTGGTCAGAGGATCCACGGGAACCCTGACTGAAGGAACTGAAAGCTGGGACCGGTCTGAAAAGTTAGCATATGTACCAGTCTGCCAATCCACAGCTGCTGCTTTTAAACACAGTGAAAGCTCGAAAGTTCACAATTTTCATGAACTTTCGTCCGAAAGAGTGAGAACTGATGGTTCAAATCGGTGTCAACTTTTAGCATTTTTTGCGCTGAATCCGAATATGCAGGTCTGCCGGTCCCTAAGTGCTGCCAAAGGCCTGGCAGACTGGGTCAAAAGGGGGAGGGGGAATTCGAACGTCTCTCAAAATGTTGAAAAATTGAAAAAACGTGACACAAAAATGGACTCAATAAATGGATAAAATTTTCAGGTTGACCTCCAGCTGTAAGATATATCCATGTAAAAAAAGAAATTTTCAATCAAAAAGTGAGGTCTTGGTGTATGGTGAAGAGGGACGTGGAGTGGGAGGTTGCAAATCTGCTTTAAATTGTTTTCAGGGTTCGTATAGGTACTCGTAGTAATATCTTATAGTTATTTTCGAAAAAAAAAGACAGGGCCAAATCACCTATCTGAACCTGGGGTACCCTTTGTGGCATTTTCGATTAATTTCAAGTCACTGATTACGAATCTAATGCTAATTTTTGGCACAAACTCCTCTCGTTTTAGCGAAAATTGAACTTTCCGGGATGAAAAATGTAGGTTTTCTGACCAAAGTTACGATTTTGGATTTCTTGCATCTAGTCGAGCTTTTCGAGCCCCCCTTCCCCGGTTCACGGTCGTTTTCCCGAATCCGAAATCCCGAACGGACATTTCCCGAAGCTGAAATCCTGAAGACAAATCCCGAATGGCAAAAATCCCGAATGCAAAAATCTCGAATAAAAAATTTCTATGGAATTCGACGTGGTGGTGAAATCGCTCGCAGCTTTGAAGTGTTGTTGCATTTGTTAAAATGGCAGCAGCAAAGATAGACGGAAATAAATTGATGATTGACGGGTACATCTATACTCGGTCAAAGAAAAGTAAAGGTCGTATCTATTGGGATTGCCGTCGACTACGATATAGAGAATATTCAGCCATAACGGAACTACAGAAGGAGCAGGCGGATTGCGACTTCTTGGAAACCCTCCTCACTTTCCTGCCGTATAACAACCGCAATGCAACACATTACAGCCTCATTTTCAGTTTCAGCGAGCTTTCGACAAGCCTGCAGGAAAGCTGATGGAACTTCATGATTCAAAAAACATGAGGGGTTTGACTTTGTGCTTAGGTTCCTGATTCTTGCGGCTGGATCTCGCATAGACGCCAGATCCAGAAAATGCCAGTTCAACCCGATTTTTTTGGACTCTTCAAATTTCTGAACTGTGATCTTATCTCACTTTTTCAAAAAAATACTTTTTCTCTGATATCGACGAGGAAAGTGTTCAGGAAGAAATTTTCTGGCCCAAATAATTCATCATCGCTGCCGGCTATGCTGCAGTGGACTCGATTCTCGAGAGAATTATCTACCATTTTTGAGTGACACTGTCACCAATTTGGATGATGTTTCAAAAATACAAAATTTAAGTCGTTTTCGAATAATTCGAGCTTCACTGACGAGAGGAGAGAGTACGTAGAGTGACGAGAAGTCCACAGAAGGCGAAAAATTTCATATTGAGTTATGTCGACTTGTTCAAATATGACCTATATTTTGACCACCTCAGAACTTTATTTATTTTTTTATGGATGCTTCCACAATTTTTGGGATATTTTCAAGGAACAACTATGAGATACTTATTATCTGATAATGATGTTCCAAATTTCGGAAAATTCTTAAAATAATCCCCATCAATAGCTATCCCACTGAATACCATCGAGATAACTTCAGAAAAGGGGGAGGTATCATCGCTTTCGCTTTCGAGATGCACTGTCTACGGACATACGTGTAAAATACACACAAACATACTCTACGAGAATCCATATAAGAGCAAATTAAGTATTCGTATAATTTCTACGCACGTTTCAACACCTCGTAATAATAACGTACGTACTTACAGTTTTTTATTCAATACAATTCGATGCGAAAATATCGCAATAATGAGCTTTTTCTCTCGATTCTTGTCGCCTCTTTATAGTATAAGTGAGCATTACCACAAATACTATGTACACGTAGAAGTAGATTGTACCAGACTCGAGAATACATACTCGAGAGTGGGATTATTTGCTTCTAATAATGTATAATTATAAATAAAAGAAGAAGAAAAAAAACGAATTCATAAAACCATCAATAACCTTCACGTTTAAGTGCTCGTGGATTGCATGAAAGTTTTTTTTTATGCATGTACGAGCGTATAACGCTATACATTCGATATGTACTGTATTCGTATAGACGTAGCAATAAACTCTGTACTTATTATTTACGTACACTTGAAAAATAAGTATAAAACATTCGAATATAATCGATTGAGTTTTTACCTATATATATACACGTTCGGGGTCAAAAAATAAGGTAAAATGTGCGATACGGTGCAGGCGGAGACGAGGCGGCGAGTTCGAGTGTTCGGGTACTTGGCTATAAACATGCAAATTTCGCATACAAGTCTCTTAATTTCCGCGTGACGTAGGTATTTTTCCTATACGGTTGAAGCACGAATATAATACGATAGTGGGCGATATGGAGAGGGCGAATTTCGATGTATCGAATATTCATATATATTAATATCATTCCCTCGTATGCGTTATATTTTTCCAAAACGTAGAGAGATGAAGATAGGTATACTTTTGTATGCGTATAACGACCCATCGTATGTACTACAGTAGGTAAAGGTATTATAGTTATAGTCTAGAGATAGTTGAATATTATACTTTATGCGTAGAGATTACTAAACATATGCATGAGTCGCGCATTCGCCAGCTCGTTCTATCCCCTTCTTGGTAGGATATTTTCGATTCTGGTCGGAAAAATCGCACGCGGAAAGAATTTCATATCTGAAATTCTGCACGCACGACCATGACCATGCTGTAGAGAGAAAGAGCGAGGTTTCGTGTAGTCGTAGTATACGAATATTGTACCTACGATGTACGATTTAAAGAAGGTATTCGATGAGGCGTAAAATAACAGCTAACGGGGCAGAAAAGGTCGAAATTCTTGCGTAAAATTTACATGGTATCGCGCTACACTCGGATAGAGATGGACGTCGGCGAACGAGCAGCTCTCGGTGTGATATTCGTGATAGGAAATGTTGAACCGTAAAGTCGTAATGGATATTAGAGGTATATCCCCGTATACAGGGTGTCCCGCAAATTATTACTTGCGGTGAGGAGTTTTGAATGGATGAAGAATGAGTGATGATTAGAGTGGTACACGAGGTGAATGTGTTATCTTAGTATTTGTGCTGAATGCAAACGTCGAATTTATTCTGGTTGAAGATTATTTACCTTAATTTGTTAATGTTAGTCCAATGTAATTTTGGGAATTTTTAAAACAGAAATTGTAATTTTACGTAGCTACGAATTTTGGGTTTCGGTTTGAGCTTTGAGCTATGTGAAGGTTTTCTCATTTATGAATGGGAAGTCCTTATAGGTGGAAATTCCCCAAAATGACATGGAATGATCCTTGTATTTTTCTATGTGAGTTGTATCATATTAATCCATCTTCATCGAATGACTGTACGATTCGCTTTCTTTCCAATTGCAGTATGGAGCTTTCGTTATCCACATGAAGTATAGTTTAAATTGAAATTTTTCCTCTTCAGTTCATTTTTCAGTTGACTACTGTCGAGGCTGAGCGAATCTGCACTAATTTATTCTGATTCGCAGCGATTTTTACAAGTGTCCTAATGATAGATATTTTTTTTAACTCGTAAAAGTTTTGCTTTTAGCTTAAAATTTGTTTAAAATGTCGTAAAAAATGTCAAAAAATTCAAAAAAAACTCTGAAAGTGTTGCAAAAGTTGCTGCATTGTTGTCAAAAATGCATGAAATGGTGTAAAAGTTGTCCAAAAGTTCATGAAAAGCATTGAAAATGTTGCAAAAGTTGTTGAAAAGCCGTGAAAACTGTAAAAAATATTGTAAAAATCATTGAAAATGTTGCAAAAGTACTAAAAAAATTTTCTATAATGCATAAAATGTTTTACAAAATTGTCAAAAGATGTGTAAAAATCATCGAAAATGCTGCTTAAGTTGTTGAAATGTCAAAATTGTATGAAATGTTGTATAAGTTGTCCAAAAGTTCATAAAAAGCATTGAAAATATCGCAAAAGTTGTTAAAAAGTCGTGAAAATTGTCAAAATTTTTGTAAAAATCACGAAAATGTTGAAAAAGTTGTGAAAAAATCATCCAAAATGCATAAAATGTTGTAAAAATTGTCAAAAATTGGGTAAAAATCTTGGAAAATGTCGCAGAAGTTAAAAATGTATGAAATGTTGTAAAAGTTGTCCAATGGTTCATAAAAAGCATTGAAAATACCGCAAAAGTTGTTAAAAAGTCTTGAAAAATGTCAAAAATTTTGTAAAAATTATTGAAAATGTTGAAAAAGTTGTGAAAAAATCATCCAAAATGCGTAAAATGTTTTAAAAATTGTCAAAAATTGTGTAAAAATTTTAAAAAATGTTGCAGAAGTTATTAAAAAGTAGTCAAAAATCTTTGAAATGCGTTTAAAATTGTCAAAAACTTCATTAAAATCATCGAAAATGTCGTGAAAGTTGCGAAAAAGTTTTTAAAAATGAGAAATATCTTACGATTTTTATGAAATTTTGGACATTTTTCACGATTTTTCAACAACTTTTGCAACTTTTTCAATGGTTTTTACGCATTTTTTTGGCAATTTTTATTAAATTTTAGACATTTTTACGACTTTTTAACAACTTTTGCAATATTTTCAATGATTTTTATGAAATTATTGACAATTTTATCAACATTTCATACATTTTTCACGACTTTTTAACAACTTTTGCAATATTTTCAATGATTTTTATGAAATTTTGGAATTTTTTTGTAAAATTTCAGATATGTTCAACGACTTTTCGACAACTTTTGCAAAATTTTCTATAAGTTTTGTTGAAATTTTGAAAATATTCTAAAAATTGTTCAGAATATTCCTTAAGTACGTAGTTGAAATTTTCTAAAAATTTACTAAAATCTGATGCAAAGTTTTTAACTGCATTTCAAAACAATTTTGTTGCATTTTTATCAGTTTTTTTTACAATATTTTAAACAATTTTGGTGGTTTTTCAATCACTTTTCCAATATTTTTTAGGATTTTCATCACTTTTTGAACAATTTGCATAATATTCAAATAGACAATATTTTCTCTGTTTTTTTAAATAAAATGTTCAACTTTTAGAGGATATCGTGTAATTTTTGACAATTTTTAAATTGTTTTTGAATGTTTTAATAATTTTGACGATTTTCCGATCTCTTTTCATAATTTTTGAATTTCTTTTATAATATTTTTAATAATTTTCATGACGTTCGAAACGTATTTTGGTAAATTTCAAATCATTTTTGTGGGATTTTTCACAATTTTTACCATTTTTTTGACATTTTCTGCGATATTTGAACCACTTTTAGAACATTTCTATGATTTCTAGGAGGTTTTACGTAAGGTAATTCTTACAACTGCAGTTGACACCATTTTCGTGAATTTTAAATCAATTTTACTAGGAAATTTATAAATCTCGTTACTTTGATAAATCCTATTTCACTTTTCTCGAAAATTCAATTTCTGAAGAAATAAAGGTCGATTGCTCAAAATCAACATGAAATTTTTAATCCGTTACCAGGAATAAGTCGAAAATCATATTTCTACTACACATATCTCAATTTTTTTGGTATTTGATCGAAAATCAAAACAATTTGAGCAATTTTTGGGACAATGAAAAAAATCTAAGCAAGAGTTTTTTTTAATTAATCGAAAGTAATTAGCTGATTCGAATCCTGGCGTTAATTTTTCTCAAGAATTCGATTTTTGAAATAATAACAGCCATCATGTGCCAATGTTTGAAATGGAACCCCCTTTTTCTCTCAGTTTTTGGAAATTCGTTGAAAAATCACAAAAAATATGAACTATGCTAAGTATATGCTGATTTTTTGGAATCAGTATGATACTTACGTAGAACCCACAAGCCAGCGAAATGAAAATGGAAAAATTCGGTCTAACGTAAGGTACATTTTTCAATCATGTTAATACAACATGGCGAATAAGCAAAAATTCCAAGTTGAGAAATTCAAGTCGGTAAATACCCACTTAAGGAATTACTTTAAAAAAGTTGCCGAAAGTTCACTGCTGTATTTTTTCGAAAAAGAAACTAAATTTCATTTTTTTCGAATACGTTTTCCACGCCGAAGAAGATATTTTCTCGAAAATATACATTAATGTACTCGTATTACAAATTTGAAAAATTTTTCAAATTATTTTCAAAACTTGGGGCGAAATTTGGCGATGAAATTTATACAGCTCGGCGGCGGCGTCCTCGCTTAAACATGATTAAATTCGCTTTGTACAATTTTCTATCATTTTGCGTTACCGTACTCGCCCTGCACACCCTTCGCTTCTACGTGGCAACCCAGTTGTAAAACTTTTTAAAAAATTTCTCGACGGTCGAAATAATTTGGTATTTTAAATTACACGTAAAAGCGTAATATCGCTCGCGTAATTCTTCTCGTCTGCTCGTGCAGTTTAATACAATTTGAAATTCACGAAAAACCGCCTTTTTAAATACGAATACAATTTTTGGCATCGGTTTCGTTATCTGTAACAATCTCGTATGGTTTTTTTTCCACGACTTTTTCAAACACGTAGTCAATGAATCAGCTTCGTCGACGTTGCGGCGAACACCATCAAAGAGTGATATTTCTCTTTCTGGAAAAAAAAGAGAGAATCCACTTTTAAAGAGAAAAATACACACTGCGAACGTTTTGGCATCGCTACGTATGCTCGGTTTTTGAAAATATAGCACGTAAAATAATGGGGAAAAGGCTTAATTATACCGTTGATAAGGTGGCTGGGTGAGGCAAAGGGGGCAGAATGAGGAAGGGGAAAGCACGCTGCGTACTTTATCACTTCTTAGGCGAAACGTAATTATTTAATTAGATCGAGAAGTCGACATTTTCAATAGAGAACGTTGCGTATACAAGAGGACAGCCAGAGGGTTGCGTTAATTTTATTTGTTACTTTTAGGTTTTCTAATTAACGATGGGTTCGGATAAGAAGAGAATATTTACGTTGAAAATCGTTTGGTAATTTATGATTCGCGCCCGGCGAATGTATAATTTATCAAGTTGAAATAAACGGCTGGAGTTGGGACGAGGTGCAAGGGGCGAGAGGGCGCAGCGCCGTATATTTTTCGTTTTAAAATGAGAATCGTCGTCTTTGTCGATGTGAAGTCAGGACAGGGGATGAAACACAGCATAAGAGGATTCCAGAACTAAGATGAAGTGCTACGTATCTCTGCGAGAATGGATAGGTAAATTTTCTCACACACGTGCAATTCATCGCTCAACTTTGGCTAAGAAAAACCACACTAACAAAGCGATTCCAAGTTTTACACTGGAAGTGATTATACGCCAAGTGTGCGGTGAACTCAGTCTTTCTGTCTATCTTGGTGGAATCTTGAATATTTCATGACTCGTGTCAACTGGTAAGTTTTACGACCCGAGCTGAACGAAAAAGGAGTTGATAAACGGAACGTAGAGAGGGGTTAATTTGTGGTATATAGTTTTATTGTAATTTTTTCCATGTAGTCTACAGTCCAACTGGGAAAAGGTGCTCCAGAAATCAATTTTGGTCTTTCTTGAAGTCCCAAAAAAATTAGCTGGCTTTTTATATGTAGGTATGGGGCTAATATTGCAGAAAATATGTATTTTGGATTTTTGCAATGGCACAATGAGGGGGGGTGGCTGGAGCGTAAAAACCCACAATTTTCAAAATGGCTCAAGCCTAAAATTTTTTTTTACAGTTTGGTAGTGGACATTTCTCTTACTCCTTCATGTAGAGTGTCCTCTAAATGCGATTTTTAGCCAAATTTGGCCCATACAACTTTTCAAAAGTTACTTAGCGATCTATCAATACGGGTTAAAATTTCGCCAGAAATTCAAAAATCACGATCAAATTTTTTTTTGAACATTTCATTGAGAATTTGGGGCCATAAATTGAGTCAATTTTTGGTTATTATTGAAAAATCACCATGCGACCTATTAAAATGGGTTAAAATTTCGTCAAAAATTCAAAAATCACGAGCAATTTTTTTTTCGAGCATTTTTTGAGATTTTGGAGCCCAAAAATGGGTAAATTTTTGGTCGTCATTGAAAAATTACCTTGCGACCTATCAAAATGGGTTGAAATTTCGCATAAAATTCAAAAATCATGACCAAAATTTTTTTCGAGTAATTTTAGAAAATTTAGAGCTCTAAAATGGATAATTTTTTGGATATCATCAAAACACTACCCAAATTTGTGACTGGATGTTTTAATGGATTTTTGTGACGTCCAGTTTTCAGAACATCTTCCCGCCCGAAGACATACACAGAATCTCTAAAAAAAATTTCAAGCCCAAACAGTCGTTTTTTAAATTTTTTTACAAATATATAAACTCATTCGAAAACATAACATTTTTTCTAGTCCAAAAAATCATTTAGGACAACAATGTTTTGTTAAATTTTTAAAAAATTTATACAATTTTTCAAAAGTTCAACAAAATATTGAAAAATCAGATAAAAAAATGTATTCACGCTTGATGAAAGATCTAAAAGTAGAATGGTGAAACAACATTAATTTTTCTAAGTTCAAAAAGTGAAAAATTTCTGAAATTTGCCAAGTTCATAAAGTCAAAATTTTGAATTTTTCCCTGGAACCATTTAAAAATTTTTTCCAAGTTCAAAAAGCCATGGTAACAAAATTTTATGACGAAATATCATGACATTTTATGACGTCTAATTTTAGATTGATCAGCAGCCATGAAAAAAGAGTTGGTGCCTTTGTTTTGCTTGCAAAGTTCGTTGCATTTTAATATGACACGTAATAACGGTTTAAAACTATTTAAAAACTATATGTGACGGCGCATAGGGAAAGGGACCTAAGGGTAAGGAGACCGATTTTTTTTTCCGAAATCAGGATAAAAAAATCGAAAAATCGAATGGAAGTGGTTTCAGGTCTCTAACTCCATTTTTGATGAAGATACAACCGTTTGAAGTGAGTGAGGTACAGCTAAAATTTCAAAATTTTGAGTTCACTTATTATTCGTTTATTTTATGATAGGCCTATATAAAATGTATGAAATAATGCTTAATATGAATTTTTTTTTTGAAACTGAGGTACAAAACATCAAGAAATCGAATGAACGTACGAGGGGCAGTCAAAAAGTAAGTTCCGATGGCTCACCAAAAATCCAAAAAATGAGATAAAAATTTGAAAAAAATATTTTTAGAAAGCTGAAGTACATACT
>FIZU01060169.1:0-13855 GCA_900064475.1 Pseudococcus longispinus
TTCACTTTCAAATTTATTGAAAATTCAAAAGTTTCTTAAGTTACCGGTAACTTACCGGTAAGTTACCCAAAGAATAAGTTACCGGTAACTTTTCATCTCTGGGCAAGAATCATGAAGTCTTTTGATTCGCATCAACGATCTAACGTGTTTTTCTTCATAGGAAAATTGTTTAAAAGTCGATTAAACGTCAAAGAGCATAGCTCGGTTAATGGGGGTGATTTGGTCCTAAGCACCGAATTTGAAATTATCCAGTGGAATTTGGTCCTTATGGTCTAAAATCTCCTTGACAAAATTTTCAGCTCGATATCTCAACCCTAACTCCTTCCGGAGTGGTTAAATGTGTTTTTTTTTATTGAAATTTCAATTTTTGACAGTTTTCAAACGAATTTTTCCAAACTTGCAGGGACAGTAGACAGTATCAAGAGTAATTTACGGAATTTTTTTCAAAAAATTTCGAGCATTTTTTCAAGTTCAAATGGACATTTTAAGCTTTCTAACGGCCATTTTGGTAATCCCGTTCAGAGGTGCAATTCTGAAAAAAAAATATATTGCGTACCTAGTCTAGATATACAACCTCAAAACTTTATAGAACTTGATATCATAGTGCGTCATCTTTAAAAATGCAAAAAAGCGATTTTTCGCCCATTTTCCCCCCTTAAATGGGCCCATTTCTGGTCAAAAAAAATTTTTCTTGCAATATATCATTAATGACACCCAGATACACCCATCAACCAGCATTTAGACCAAATTCTTTCATTTTCCTCCTTTTTTACAATTTTTTTTTTTGAAACATCCGGGTGACGCCATTTTAGAGACCCACAACCTCTTGAAGATGACCCACGGGCCTAAAAATCATGTCCATACATTGCAATTTCAGCAAAATCGAGGAACTTTGACTTCTTTGTTCTTTTTCAAGAATTGAGTAGGTATTTTTGACTTTAGGAAATGTTACGTGAAATAAGTTGGAAAAAAATCAAAGTTCCGTTCTAAGAAAAATTACAAAACTTGAGACTGAATTTTCTAGAATTCCTTATTTCGACAATTTTTCGAACCTTAAAAAAAAGTTTAAATTTGATCCACTAAGATTGCCAGCATATTTTACAGTTGTGTTCACATCAAATTTTCTCATTAACTTTCACATAATGAGTTCCAGGCTCCAAAGTCAGACTCCTTTTAGCAGGGAAAATTAGCTTTTGGTTTCGAAGTCAACATTTCGAATCAAAAAGCAATATTTCATTGATAATTTGCTCAAATTGATAAGAAAATGCGCAGATAATTTTCAAAAAATGCTGATTTTTGAAAATATTTACGAAGTTTTCTCATCAATAT
Source organism: Pseudococcus longispinus (assembly GCA_900064475.1). Lineage (NCBI taxonomy): Eukaryota > Metazoa > Arthropoda > Insecta > Hemiptera > Pseudococcidae > Pseudococcus > Pseudococcus longispinus. The sequence continues at coordinate 1,330 of FIZU01060169.1, forward strand.
GACCAAATTACCAATTAAACACCTGTTTTTCACCTTGACTCCAAATCCAGAACTGAATTATTCTTATTAAAAGGTGCTTGAATTCGGAGCTAGGAATCGATTTTGTACAATCCAACGTGAAATTTTAAACAACTTTGCTTTTTTGAACATTTTCTTAATCTTGTTTCCATCTGCCTTTCCTCCCTTCGGTGGTGTAATAAAATTTCAACGAAAAATGATTAAAATTCGTGGTCTAAGGGAATTTTCGAATAAAATTCATAACTTCATTCGTGACTTTTCCTAACATTTTTTTCGCCCACGCCCACTTTTCACCTTCATCAATCACTTCGTGAATTTTGGTAAAAAAATTTGGCAACCTTATTAACGATCTTTATGACCAATTAAATTCGCTCGGAACCCCCCGAATCTTCAAAATGACACATTCCAGCACAAAATTTTGGAAAAATACACGCTCTACACGTGGCGAACGATTCCAATGGCGCGATGGGAGAAAACGCCATGTGCTGGAATTGAAAAATTATCAACGATAAGCCGTTTTAATTCCGCACTCAATTATAACGCAGCTCGACGCCGGTGCGGTTTTTCAATTCGTCATTGTTTATAGTAGTTTTCTTCTTTTTTTTTCGCATTTCGCCGCGATTACTCAATCGATATAAAAATACATCCAGCTAGCTCCGAAGTGTAAGTATACACAGCTGGTAAATTGGCACTGGCTTTAGCGGCCGTAACCCAGAATTCAACCGAGAGAAATGTTGTTTTATTTTTCTTATGCATATACGGAGCGTTGTTAATGCATCTTATGGTATTATGCGAACTTGCGGAGTATTTATTTTGGCGCCATGTCGGCGTAAAAATATCATTTCCAGTGGTTTGATTCGAGGTAGCGAAAAATTGTCGTAATGGATGTCGACGTTAATATATCGTTGTCGTCTGCATCTTACGAGTTGTCCACCATCGTCGTAGGTATAGGTACCTTGTATAATTTGTACGTGTATATACGCGATATTAATTAAAGGAGGAGTGCGATATTTATAATTATTGCGTTTAGTCGGCGTAAAATTCCGTGTAACTTTAAACCTATCTAAAGTCGTCATGAATACATCACGTTTCGTTTGTAATTTCATCGTATGTACACGTGTTTATTGCATTTATGCATTACACGTATGTAGCATGTACGTAGGTATAAATAAGCGACGACTTGCACCAGCGCCCATTGTCCATCACCCATCAGCATTAAGGTATTGTACTTATACCACACCATATATTAGGATACGTCCGGAAGAGCCCAAAGATCTTGATATACTGCTTCGGTAACGTAGAAAATTACGTCGCTCGGTGGCATGGCAATTTGCAGCTACATCGCGATTCGAAATATTATTATTTTAATAACGATACACCACGTAATTACATAGGCGAATATTTCGCAATGCCACTGCACCGAATCGTTCGAATGAAAACTACTAATAGAATTTCTAAACATGAGATTTGTAAAAATACGTGTTGATAATCACTATACTCGACAACGAAGTTTTTATGGGAAAAAATGATGACTTTTTTAGCAGAAATTGTACGAGTAATATTTTTTCTATATTTTTAAGCTCATTTTGATTTGAAGGTTCAACCTAGAGCTGCATTTCTAAATTCATCTTCACCGAATATGAAAATTGTTCAAAATGTTGTAAAAATTGATCAAATATACCCTACCATAAAAATTAAGCGAAATTGATTGGTTTTCGATTCCATCAAATGTGATCAAAAAAGTCAATAAAAAAACATTAGATTTTTTTTCCATGTTGCAAATGTTACGAAAGTTGATCGAAATGTTGAATTTATAAAACTTGTTTACAATGCAACAAAAAATTTTTTTTTCTAATTCTAAAATATCTCAAAAATTACAAAAATTGATCGAAATTTGATGAAAGTTTTCGAAAACTTCGTTAAATTTCCGTAAAAAAACTACGAACTGTACGAAAAATTGTTAAAATTATCGTAAATTGGTGAAAATATTTCAAAAATGCTTGAAAATGTAAAATTCATTATAAAAAATTGCAAACAAAACAACGCAAAACTTGCAGGAATCGTAACTGAATCTTTCCAAGAAAAAATGTAACTTTGGACACTATTTTTAAACAAAAAAGTAACCACCCATACGACAATTTTCATGATTTTTAGTATGGATATGTCTATGGTGTGGTGGCCAGAAAAATTTTTGTCTTACGTTTTGACATCGTGAAATTTTACAAATATTACCTTAACATTGTGAAGGGTCATTGTTAAAATTTTCATAATCACTTGAAGTATGATTATTTCCGGCAAAAATTCATAAAAATAATCGAAAATATTGTTGAAATGGACAAAAACTTCATAAAAATCAGTGCAATTATTTTTTAAATTGTTTAAAACGTTGTAAAATTGCTGTGTTGGTAAACAAATCCTAAAAATGTCTGCAAAATCATGAAAACTGCTGAAAATCTTCGAAAATTTTTACAAAATTCATATAAAATATGAAAAAAAATCATGAAAATTGTCGAAAATGTTGCTGAAATCTGAAAATACGGCAAAAGTTGTGAAAAAGTCGTGAAAATTGTTCAAAATTTTATAAAAATTATTGAAAATGTTGAAAAACTTGTGAAAAAGTCGTAAAAAATGTGTAAAACGGCGTGTAAATGTTCAAAATTTCATAAAATCATCGAAAATGTTGCAAAAGTTGTGAAAATTGTCTAAAATGTTGTAAAAGTTGTTCAAAAGTTCATAAAAATCATTGAAAATGGTGCAAAAGTTTTTAAAAGTCACGAAAATTGTTTAAAATGTTGTAAAGATTGTTCAAAATTTCATAAAGATTGTTCAAAATTTCATAAAAATTATTGAAAATATTGCAAAATTTGTGGAAAAGTCGTAAAAAAATGTGTAAAACGGCGTATAAATGTTCAAAATTTCATAAAAATCATTGAAAATGTTGCAAAAGTTGCTTAAAAGTTCATAAAAATCATTGAAAATGGTGCAAAAGTTTTTAAAAGTCATGAAAATTGTTTAAAATGTTGTAAAGATTGTTCAAAATTTCATAAAAATTATTGAAAAAATTGCAAAATTTGTGAAAAAGTCGTAAAAAAATGTTTAAAACGGCGTGTAAATGTTCAAAATTCCATAAAAATCATTGAAAATGTTGCAAAAGTTGCTTAAAAGTTCATAAAAATCATTGAAAATGGTGCAAAAGTTTTTAAAAGTCATGAAAATTGTTTAAAATGTTGTAAAGATTGTTCAAAATTTCATAAAAATTATTGAAAAAATTGCAAAATTTGTGAAAAAGTCGTAAAAAAATGTTTAAAACGGCGTGTAAATGTTCAAAATTCCATAAAAATCATTGAAAATGTTGCAAAAGTTGCTTAAAAGTTCATAAAAATCATTGAAAATGATGCAAAAGTTTTTAAAAAATCATGAAAATTGTTTGAAATGTTGTAAAAGTTCGTCAGAAGTTCATAAATATTATTGAAAATGCTGAAAAATTTGTGTAAAAGTCATAAAAATTGCATAAAATTATGTTAAAACTGCGAAAAATACCATAAAAGTCATTGAAAATGTCACAAAAGTTGTGAAAAATTTTTAAAAACTCGAATTTTTTCATGAATTATATGAAATTTTATACAGTTTTTTACAAAATATCGGACAATTTTCGCGACTTTTCAACAACTTTTGAAAAATTCTCAATGATTTCTACACAATTTTCGACAATTTTTACAACAATTTTTGTATTTTGGACCATTTTTTCACTAATTTTGCACATTTTTAATAAATATTAAGAAATTTTGGAAAATTTTTACAAAATTTCAGACAGTTTTCATGACTTTTCAACAACTTTTTCAACATTTCTAATGATTTTAGACAATTTTCACGACTTTTTTAAACAATTTTGGTAACATTTTCAATGATTTTTATGACAATTTGGGTAATTTTTTACAAGAATTCAGATATTTTGGACGACTTTTTACAACTTTTGCAACGTATTCAATGATTGTTATGAAATTTTGAACAACTTTTACAACATTTTAGACATTTTTCACGACTTTTTAACAACTTTTGTAACATTTTCAATGATTTTTATTAGATTTTTTACAATTTTTAGAACATTTTATGCATTAATTATGGAAAATTTTTCATTACTTTTGCAACATTTTCAACGTAAAATTTTGCATAACTTGTGCAACATTTCAAACATTTTTGACGATTTTTCAACAACTTTTGAAACATTTTTCAGGATTTTTGAGCAAAAATACCTTTTTTTTTATGGAGTTGTATGAAAATTTGTGATTAATGCAATGTCCTTTCTAGAATTTCAACAGCTTTGACAATATTTTTCAACAGTTTTTCGATATATTTTCACAATTTTTAGACGATTTTCGATACTTTTTATGTATTTTTCGACATTTTGAGCAAATTTTGCGTACTTAGTAACTTTTATATATTTCTCATTTCGTGACATTTTTATAAGATTTACAATAATTTTGAACAATTTTCGTTATATTTGAACGATTTTTGGTACTTTTAAAATGATTTTAAAGAATTTTTCAACTTGTTTTGCAATATTTTGAATACTTTGATTATAATTCACAACTTTTACGCAATTTTAATCAATTTTAATGAAATTTTGAATAATTATGAGGAGAATTGGAATAATTTTTACGATATGCAAGATATTTTACACTTATAATTATAATGATTTTGGAGAAATTGTTGAAACTTTTTACATCTGAAATAGATCAAGACAGAAGAAAGGCGGTAGGAAGCAACTCTTGTATGGCACAATAGCATTTTCAGTCGGAAAAATTACATCCAAGCTGGAAAATTTGCGAAAGTGATGGTTTTGTTTTAATAATATTAGGAAAAATTTGCATTTTGAGTAAAAAAAATTGCACTCGAGTCGAAAAATCTAAAAAAATTTCAAATAAATGTAGAAACATTTTCGATTTTTAGCCCCCCCCCCACCCCAATAATGGCAACTTCGGTTCTATTCTAGTCTCAGACAATTTTTGAATTAATTTTTAAGATTTTTTAAAATCGACCTTTTAAGAAAATTTGAAATAATTTTCAAGATAGCTGAACTACTTTAATAAAATGTTGACCATTTTTTGGTGATATTTTGAAAGTGAATTTTTAAAATGCCACAAATATTATTAAAAAAAAAGAAAGCAAAGAAAGAAGAAAATAATACGAAATCAGACACTAAACGATTTTAAAATGAATAAAGAAATTCCGCATCAAAATTTCAAACTTTGAAGCCTTTATCTCCGTCTCACTTTCAATTTTCGCCTTCAACTTTTCAAAACGCAATATTCCTCGGAAATTTCCACTCGGAAATTTAAATTATGTGTAGATACCAAACGCTGAAGTTGAATAATTTGCATTTCTCGATTTCTTTATCATCATGAAGAACTTCTTCCAAGTAGGTATTTAGATAAATTTTGGTAAAATTTGAGCCGTACTCTGGAATTTTTCAATATTCGCGAAAATATCGAGTTACTTTCGTTTTCCAGAAATTCCTCAAAATCTGGCGAAATTTTTCAAAAATTTATAAGGAATCTTCTCTCCATTTACATTTAAACTACCACACGTTGAAAAAAAAAAACACCACAACTCCATCTCTCCCTCGTATAACACAACTGTTGTATAAACATCCCTTTGAAAATACATTCGCTTAGATTTTACTTCATTCATTCGCGTTGTTAAACGCCTCTTCCAGTCGGAGCATCTGCAGTCTGAGCAGCGAGCACATATCACATTTGTCATCTTGCTGACACTCTCATCACCTTTCAACATGTACATAAGGTTAGCTGCGCTCTGCAACTGTGCGAAGAGAGGCGACGAGTTCATCAAAAATTCAAAATTCAAAAATGGCCAACTTGGAAATAATTAATCACTTGTCAGCGAGCTAACAAAGCTGAAATTTTTATTTCTTCGTATAATCATAATAAATATTTATGGTGAATTTTTTTTCCGACGTAAGTCGTGTATTGCGATAATACCGAAAACCGAACCCGCATCCGATATCGGTGGTAAGTATAAATACAGTTCAGTGTATTATTATAAAATCGATACTCGCGAGCACCTAAAGTATAGATATAGAGAAAAGTAGGTACATAAATACACAGATACAAATATACAATGTCTAAACGATCTTCGGGGTGGCGGCGTCTGCTGGTTATAAATAATACGAATATATATCGCCAGAGTATTCGTTCGCTTTAAAAAGACGTAAACGATAACAAATGATAAAGTTCAATGAAGTAAATTGTATATGAATATTTATATGAAGAAGACGTAAGTCGACTTTTTCTCTTCAATTCGTCCTCCTCCTAGAGCATTTGTATCTCGCCAAGCAACCGTTGACTATTTCATATATAGATGGTCTGCATTTACATACACATACGTCTATAACTTGTACCAAAATATCTTATATTACACCGAACAAATCGTACTTTTTGGACTCCGCTGCTGATCTACCCCTGGCAAAGGTTGAATTATATGGTATAGAGATATTTTTCCAGCCAAATGTGTAAAAAGATACCCAAGCCATGTTCGGTTAAACGGAGTCACGCGTGTTGAGCGTTATTTAGACTGAAAATAATAACAAGTTATGGGGTACAAAAGGAGAGATGGCGGCATCGACATCGACATCGGCGTCGAATATTCAATGTATCGAATATCAAGGCTTGTAATTCTAACACCCGTTAGCCAACTGTTTCTCGTTTGTATATACCTCGTATGTGGAAATCACCGACATCGACATCGTCACCACGTCGTCGTTTATATTTTTATAAAACAGATGAAAGGGCTTTGAAAAACGGTTTTCGAAATTGCCGACTTGGCTGACACGACATCGACAGAGCTGATGCGAAAGACAATCGTAAGGACAAGGTGTCGAATATCGAGAGCATTCTCTTCGCCACGTAATTCTACTGCTACGTTTCCATCCAAACACCGCGGAGAAAATTTTTTTAATATTGAAAGAAATTTTCGAGATTGGTGGATTGGAAAAGTCGATTTCAAGCGAATTTCGACGATTACTCGGAATAACTTTTTACAGCTAAGGTGCGATTTGCTGTCAATCTTAATATTTTCGCGAGTTTTTCTTTTTCTTCCTTCTTTGCTTCGTAAAACTTTTCTTTTTAGCACGCCGGTTCGCCGAGCTGTCGTGTATTCTGAAGTGGAATCTAATTCCATTAGGAACATTTTTCGATATTTTTTCCCAACGTTTTGATTGAATTGAATTTACAGCTGGGGTATAGCCGAGTCCAGAGTTCGTAGTTGGCTTTCGTTTTTATTCGGATTTATTTTCGCTGGATTCGGAAATGGTGGGGAAATTTTCATTTTTTCGAGTTCAGGTGCGAAAGCGATGTGGGTGTACGTCTCATTCAAATTATATTCAAAAATTTGACAATTTTCAGAAAAAATGAGTAACTTTTGAAAAAGAAATCATCAAAGTTTCAAATTTAGTGGAAAAATTTCGAAAAATTAACTAGAGAGTCTATTCAACTTTTCCCTTAGGGGAAAATCTTTTTATGTCAGTTGGTAAATTTCGCATTTTTCAACAATTTCAGGCAATAAATATTTCAGCTAGTTGAAATTAAAAATGAACGTGTACTTTTTCTCTTTCAGTTGAACTAACAAAAATTTTGGGAAAGGGAGACTATCAAGAATTGCCCTTAGGGGAAGAGCAGGAGGAGGTTTTAAGATTGAAAATACTCTTTTTTCGGAAAATAAAGAGGCTGAGGTATTTTTGGCACCATTCCCATATAATTCGACTCCCCTGAACTCGAATCCATTATTACTTTCTCGAATGAAAATAGAGAAGTGGCACAATCATGAAATTTGCGTCGCTGAAAATGCTCAATTTTCGTTTTTTGGACTTGGAAAAATTTTCAGATTTCTACTGACTTTTTCAACTTGGAAAATTTCAGAGATAATGCTGACTTTCATACATTTTTTCGGACAAACGAACACTTTGCACTTTTTGGCACTTGGCAGAGTTTGAAAAATGAAGACGAAAACTGAAATTTATGAAAATTATGACAAATGAAAAAAACGGTATTTTTTCGTTGTTTTTTCGTTATTAAATTTTTGGGTTTTTGTTTGTTTTTCAATTTATTTTTCATTTTTCAATGTTTTTTTTACGTTTTTTCTGTATTGATGGGTAATAAATCAATTAATTGACAATTCATGATTTATTTCCCCATTTATCCATCAAAACGGAAAAAAAGCTAAAAAAGAAGTTTAAAAACGTTAAAAAACGTTTAAAAATGTTTAAAAACGTTGAAAAACGCTGAAAAACGTTGAAAAACGTCGATAAACGCTGAAAAACGTCGAAAAACGTCAATAATCGTTGAAAAACGTTGAAACCGTTAAAAAACGCAAAAAAAAATGAAAATAATGTAACAAAACAAAAATTTTTTCGTTTAAAAAAAACAAAAACGAAATTATTTTTTTATTTTTCAAACACTAAAAACGAAAAAAAAACGTAAAGAAACAAAATTTTTTTTGTTAAAAAAAACAAAAACGAAATAATTTTTATTTTTTAAAAACTGCCTCTGCCAAAAAGCTGTGTTTGGAAAACGTGTTAAAAACAAAAAACAAAAACGAAAAAAAACCGTTATTTTCAAGGTTTTTTGTTCCTGATAAAAAACAAAAAATGAAATTATTGAGGAAAATTATGATAACTAAACGAAAAAAACGGAATTTTTTCCGTTGTCTTTCGTTTTTTAACATTTTTAGACATTTTTTAAACGTTTTTAAACGTTTTAGCGTGTTTTCTGTTCAGGTGGTAGCAAATCAACAATTGACAATTGTTGATTTAGTCCTTAAATGAGTCATTTTTGGTCGAATTTCTTTTTCTTGCAATATATCATTAATGACACCAAAATACACCATCAACCTGCATTTAGACCAAATTCATCAATTTTCCCCCTTTTCCCAATTTTCTTCAAAAATATTGGAATGGCGCCATTTTGAGAATCCACAACCTCTTCAAGATGGCTTAGAGGCCTAAAAATCGTATCTGGGCTTGTTTCAATCGACAACTCTCATATACCGAAATTTCAGAAAAATCGAGAAACTTAGATTTTCTTTCAACTTATTTCTTGTAACATTTTCCAAAGTCAAAAATACTTAATTCTTGAAGAAGAGAAAAAAAAATCATAGTTCTTCGATTTTGCTGAAATTTCGGTATGTGAGAGTTGTCGACTTGAAAAAAGTCCAGACATGATTTTTAGGCCCCTAGGTCATCTTGAAGAGGTTGTGAATTCCCAAAATATCGTCATTCGTGTATTTTTAAAAAAAAATTAAGAAAAAGGGAAAAAATGAACGAATTTGATCTAATACAATCGGGAAAGTAATGCCGAACTCGAGTTCGGGAGGGTCTAATTATATGGAAATGATAACAAACATACCCCTACCCCTTTATGGCCAGAAATAGGAGTGTTTCCATTTCTATAACCCCCTCGCATGCTCGTTTCCTAAGGGGAAATTTTTGATTTACCCCTTCACCTAAAATTTTCTTTTGGTTCATACTGAAAGAAACCCCACATGTCAACAGTTGTTCAAAAAAAGAAGTATACCAGCTTTCCTGCTGCTAACCACTTAGACTCTCTATTTTTCCTGTCGAAAAGATACTCAAGACGATATTGACGAGAATTAAAAATTGTTAAAATTGAAGCTGCTAATTTCAGAGCACTATTTTTTCAAAAATTTGACACCTTTATAAATACTCAAAGGGCCCTAATATCCCGATTCCCTTCATATTGATGTAATCTTCCTTCGGAAACCTCACACACATCGCACACAGAAAATAAAATTTCCAAAAACGACCAAAATAACGCACACTTCCCACCAAAGTTCCAAACTACGTCCACTCCGATAAAAAAAATTCACCATACCACCTCCCATCTTACGTCCCGAATCAACTAACCATACGTACGCAACTCGTACCATACGTACGAACGCGAGAGTAATACCTTCGATAAATCATCGTCGATAATATTCACTTAAAAACGTTTAATTACAAACTAGTTTCGCTTATTTGGTAACCTAATTACGGTCGAATGGATAAGAAAAAAAAAACGAAAATAAAAAACCGCCATCGCCATCGTAGGCTATATCGCCACCGCCCAGAAAACAGTCGAAGCTGGAAGGAAGAAAAAAAACCACCATGTGGGTACGCGTACGAGATTGGGCCGCGCGGTACTATAATGATCGAGTATTTGTAGGAGGCACTGAGGCAGGTACCTGGTACGTAAGGCTATAATATCTCAAGAGTGTGGGAACTGATTTTGTAAATATTCGATTTACAGCTGCTGTGTTATAGCCATCGTATCATCGTATGCGTATATGAATAAACTCGCCGAGCGTGTACGCCATTTATAGCATCTTTCGATAATTTCCAGAAAGGTTTATTATTATTTTTTTTATACCTTCGGATATTTAAATACGAGTAGTTACGATAAATATGGTCAAATTCGAGTAATAATATGATATACAGCAAGATTTGGGCAAGTTATGGGGGGAGAAAAGATCGAAAAATTCGAGGGTTAGCAATTTCACAGTGATAGTGATAGTATCAGAAGGGATTTGCAGGTGGAATTGACTGATGGTGGGTGAAAACTGAACATACACAACGATTTGAAGATAGAACTTTGGTAAAATATGAATAATATTCTGGAAAATTTTTCTATCAACTCAAGGGGATGATGAAGCCATTCAAATCTTGCAATGAAATTGCCATTGATACTTCTGTTTTTTACTCAAAATTACGACCTCATTCTCTTCTTTTTTCAAAAAAAATGCATGAGAAGTTTTCGGGCCTCAAGAAATCAGTAAAATTCTTCAGAGATCTCATAAAAATCATAGAAAATATGATAAAAGGGTTTAAGATGTTGAGAAAAGCATTTGAAATGTACTTGAAACTCATGAAAAAGTCATTCAAGCCACAAAATTGGTTCCAAAATCCCGAAAATGGCCAAAAATACCATAAAAATTGTAGTGAAAAACATTTAAAACATAGTGAAAGTGATACAAAAATTACTCATAATTTAAAGGAAATGTTCAAAATTTTCTTTAGAATTGTCAAAGAGTCATAGAAATTATTAGAAATGATGCAAAAATTGTTGGAAGAAGATAAAAATTGTCAAAAATATTGTAAAAAAATTAATTAATGTAAAAATAATCTAAATATTATAAAAACTATAACTGAAAAACATTTCTTTATCCTACGAAATTTTTACGATAAATAAGAATTTAACCGAAAAAATTGTTGATCGAGTAAATACACAATCACAATAAACTACCATGAATAGAAATTTCACAATAAAAACATTTTCATCTACGACAAAACCGTAAAAATTTGAAAAAAAATTATACAAATTTCACGATAAAAAGCCCCATGTAGTTTTCTATGCAATTGTTATTTTGGGAACACCCCATGCAACCGAATTGATAATTACATCATCTATTGTACAATTAAAAAAGAACTCGAATTCGGCACATCATATCCTTGGCTACGCTACTGACACTGACGTAGCCAATGCTGCACTATTCTACAATACACGATACGAATTGCAATTCTTTTTCAGTTGTTTTCACCAAATTATCGTCGTATTCATTGTTTACCGCAGGCCGAGTGGCGAATCATATCGGATACCGAAATTTACGCCAATCAGCAAGTTCTATTATTTATTACAATCGGGTATTCCATTCGCTATTGTTTTGTTAGCCGATGTTACATCTATAGCAACACATAAGTAGACTAAAAATAACGCACTTAGTACAGTACCATTTTGAATAGCATAGACAAAGTTGTATACGTAGGTAATAGGTATATACAAATACAATGCATTATACATAGTTATATACCTGAACTGACGTCAGAGAAGCCTCTTCCTCTATTTCAATTTATAATACAATACAACCAAGTACATAGAAATGTTCGTACATGAGCTACTAGTGTTTCAACTTTATCGTTTACCTACGTCAAATATACGCGATCATTAAATAATTATTTGCAGAGACGAAATCTTGGTGGAGGAGGGCAAGGGGTAGCAAAATGAGAATTAGATGATAATTCTTATAGGTTAAACCCCTGAGATATATCCATGATTGAAAGATTTTTCGTCCGAGAGAAAATTTGAGTAGATTTTGTAGTCGATTTTTCGAAAATTTTCTACTGATTAGTTTTTTGAAAATTATTTCAAAAAGAGCGTAGCCGGGTTTATAGAGGTGATTTGGCCCTGAGCACTACATTTTAAATTATCCAGTGGTAGTTGGTCCATATGGTGTGAAATCCCCCTGAAAATTTTTTTAGCTCGATATCTCAACTCTAACCCCTTTTGGGGGCTAAATGTGGATTTTCATTAAAAATTTCCATTTTTGGCAGTTTTCAACCGAATTTTTTCAAACTTGCAAAGATGGTAGATAGTATCAAGGGTGATTTTTGGAATTTTTTGAAAAAAATTTCGAGCACTTTTTCAAGGTCAAATTGGTATTT
>FIZU01060171.1:0-22499 GCA_900064475.1 Pseudococcus longispinus
AATTCGAGAAAAAAGTCGAGAAAAAGTCGAGAATTTCACTTTTGGAAATCTGGTAGACACCCTGAGGTGTGTTTCATAAACTTACTTTCACATTTTGGAAATTCTGGTAGCCACGATCCTTTCATACAAGCCCAGTTCAGTGTTTTATTATCCGCCAGTTGATATCCTGGGTTGCATGTAAGAGTAGCTTTAGTAAACTCAGAAACTTCTGTTCCACCATTTCTAACACAAGACTGATTTTTTCCTCCACTTGGGCATTTGTATTTGACAGTCTTATCTGAATATGATGCAGATACGGTGCAGTAATCCCTGCGAATAAATGCACAGGCAATTTTATTGAAGTTTTTTTGAATTTTTTTAAAATACACAATTTGACCCCATCTCGGAACGAGTTAGTTTGCAGAAATGTTGAAATTAAAGGTGACCAACTTGGCTTCATTCAAAATATTGTTTTCTAATATTTGGCAACCGTTCTTAAAAATCACAATTTAACCGATTTCTAGCAACCTTCGTGCATTATATAATAACTAACTCAACAACGAATCACTTATTTACTTTGCTCAGGGCTGGCAGCCTTCATATAGCACATGTAGTCCGTGACATCACCTCAAAACAACTGACTACATCGAAAAAAATATCACAAAATTGGTTCAGCATTTCGTAAAAAAACATGAAATTCCCCAACGATGACTTACAGACATTTTGTCAGATATTGGACTTTTTATTTTTTTTCGAGATTTCAAATGATTTTTTGGATTTGGAAATTTTCAGAAAAATTTTTTGACTTTTTGGATTTGGGAAAATCTATATGGTTTCAAAATTTGACTGTTAGATTTTTCTGTCCATTTTTTCACCGCGTCTTTTCAACTTTTTAATATTTTGTTAGTAAAATTACTTTTTTGGGCTCGAAAATATTCAGAAATTCTATAGTTCGACGTCGTAAGGGTTTGGTACAGAACCTTTTTACAAAAAAAATTCAATCCAGGTCGAAAATGGCTGAAATTTGTTTCAAAAAACATATTTTGAAAAAATGGACCTCGTCGTCGACTGCTCCCTGAAGGACCGAATTTTTTTAATATAATTTTTAAACACCGGTAAGGTACATTCTTTCAATACATGTTTTTTGACACATATTTCAGCATATTTTGGCTTGGATTGAATTATTTTCTTTTTTTGTAAAACTTTATAAATTATGTAGGCTGTCACCTTTGACTATACTTATACCTTGGAGTTGCTGAAGGAGTTGTTGTCGATGGTGTCATTATAGGTACAGTATTTTGAAAAGGTGAAGAGTTGTGTTCCATGTTTTCGCGCTCAATTTGATCACGCATTGATATAATCCAATCAACATGAGAAGCTAAATCAGTGAAAGCTGCTATTTTTGTGTCTACGATTCGTTTACTGCTGACGATTCCACGGATATAAAAAAAACTGCCTTGTTGGAATACCAGTCCACCTCCGCTATCTCCTTGAAGTACTCCGGCTCCTTTGAGAAAAAAAAAATGCTTATTGAACGGTTTACCCATTTACATAGTAGGTATGTCCTATATTTTGAGTACTTCATAATTTGATGCCTGTTTTTTAATATCAATCCTTTTGTACCAAGAAGAGATTCAACTGATGACATTTAAAAATTCTCATTATTACGTAGACTGAAGTCAGCTTGGTGTACGAGCTCATTTTCACCAGCGAAAATTGAAATTTCGCTCACGAAATAGGATCAAATCAAAATTATCTACCTACTTTCATTTTCTTGTATGAGATTTCCTACAAATTGAAAGAGAAATTGTACTTGGCGATTTGCCGTTGAAAAAGAAAAGAAGTGAGGAAAAAATTTCAATTTCTTCCTCTCCAATTTTTTTATAATTGCAATTTAAAAAAAGAAATTGAAATTTTCAGATATTTCATAAAAACGTTGTAGGTATTAAAATTTTCTCCTAATCTTAAAAACTCAAAAGTCAACGTTTGAGCTTCCCAATAAAGAAATACTCGGTGATCATTTTCTGAATTTAATTTTGGTACTAAGAAAAGTTTATTTCAAAATATATTTTTCCTTCTTGTTCCTCTAACTCTGTGAAAACGATCGTATTGGTGAAAGATAATGTAATTATAGTCCATCGTACCTTCTTCGGAACCAGCACAAAATTTATCAAGTGTTACATATGGTTTGAAGTCATCTGGTACTACTTCGATGCAACGTTGACGACTGATGAAAGGTAAATTCGCAGTGTGTAAAAACTCCAGTAATGTGCTATTTTCATCATTTCCCCATCCTACAACCTGTAAATATAAGTTAAGGTTGGAAAATAATACGTATATCTCTACAAAATAACATAGGTCGAGAAAAATGCTTACTTTTGCCAATGTTCCTTCTGGAGGATACCTTTTCATATGTACGGGGTCAATACATGCTGGCAAAACTGTAGGAGATAAGGTGAGTTTTTCTTTCAAGACTAAAATCACAATATCTGCTGAATGATAATCCGCCAAATGATTATAGCCTTTATTAGATACAAGTATTTCTCTAATCTGAAAAAATCATGAATTCATATTTAAAATGTTGAGCGAGAATTATACGCTGACAATATAAATATGAGATGTACCTTGAAAGCTTTTTGATAGTCATTATCTTTGGTGAAATAATTCCTGCTAATTTTACTAACGACAATTTCAAAATCTTCAGCCTTCAATTTTTGTGAACTTTGTGGGTCATAGAAACAATGTGCAGCTGAAATAATAAAAGCACATGATCTAAGTATTCGTATTTATTGAATGGACATTTGAATAATCGTTGTGTTTTTAACAGGTAGTAAGCATCTCTTAAATTTCTGTTCAAATATTGTTTTGGGTTGGGGAAGAATAGTGAAAACGTAATAATTCTATCTTATGTGCATTAGTGTACAATAAATCATCTTAAGATTGCACTTGACAAATACCAACCTGACAAAATCAATTGAGGGTGTATGATGGTACCCCCGCAGATCAAAAATTTCTTATGGTCATAAACTGCTACGTGCCACGGAGAATCGCCAAACTGTTCTTTGCTTCCTTTTGAAATTAGGAGTTTGATTCCTGTATACTGAATCCCACATTCTACAGGTTTGTTACAGTACAACATAGAATTAATGCTGCGATGTGGGTTAATACTATTCGCTTTTTTTGTAAACATGAGCGTAATATGAATAAGTAAATGCAATCTATGTAAATTGATGCAGTCAGTGTATGGTTTCTGTAATTACCTGCTGTACATTTGAACAGAACATCACTCCAGCTTCCATCATCATGGCAGGTGATTTCATTATACTCAGGAACAAAGCCTTTATATGTATACAATGTTTTACAAGTAGGTTGTACTCTAACTCCAGCAATGAGTGAATTTTCATCGCAAGCGATTGGTCTATTTTCACGAGAACATTGGAGATCCACATTCACTGGAGTTAATGTTTTGCAAATTTCTGTAGAATAAAATACAGCAGTTCTGGACAATACATAATGATACAGCGTGTTCTGGTGGAAATGCGTCGCCTGCAAATTGATGATGCGCTACTCTAATTACACAAGTGTATGCATATTTGCCGAATCCAAGATTTGAGGGGGCAAAATTGAGCAGTAATAATGGTGTTTTCTTCAGAATGTCATAACTAGAGTCCGGATTCCTCGGCATTTGCCGAATCATTTTGATTGAGAGCAAATGACTGGAAATGAAATGAAATGAAAGTTTATTTCATAGCTTATGGAGCCTGGGAAACAATTTTTATTTTACCAAACAATGCCAAAAAAAAAAAGGGTAAATGCTAAAAAACACAAAAGTTGCTCATTATGTCGTGAAATACACTTTTTGACCCAAAAATGCATGTAAAACAATTCATTTTTTGATGATTTGCCTTCCTTTCAACACGAGCTCAATTTTTTTGAACGCGAACACTTACGCACCCCCTCGTCTTGGTGGAAGTGGAACGCTACTTCTCCAAGTTAAAGGTGCTTTTAGTGGGCAGTAGAATGCCCTTCAAATAGGAAAATGTAGAAAAGTATTTAGTGGTGCATCATGATGTGCAGTTTTGGTAAAGTACGCAGTTTTTGTTTGAGTAGGTAAAACTTTTTTTTTCATTTTTGCCGAATAATGCCGAAAATACAGATTTTAATGCAGAATTCAGTGGCTTTTAGCGTCGAAAAATCCGGACTCTAGTTATAACTTTTCTGATAACATGGTTAGACAAAAATTTGAGACTTTGTTGATTTTGCTCCAAAACTTAAGGAGCTACGATGATTTGAAACCATTTGGCCTTTAACTCCTTCCATTTGCTAGTCAACAAAATTTGGAAGAAGATGCCTACAAATAGAATTAGCTGCATATTTGATCAAACTACAAAATTAAAGGAGTTATAACCATTTAGAGAATGAAAGATGACACAGCTGCTTAAAATTTGGACTTGGACAAAATTTAAATACCAAAATTATAGGGTAGGTATGACATGAGGAATTACGACGTTCTGCAGAAAATACCACTATTAGTACATAGGTTTGTTCCCTCAAATCTTGAGGTTGACACACATGTATGCACTTGTGTAATTTGGGTTGTAGCATGCCTGGTCTGAAGGCGGTGTACTACTACTAGAACATCCTGTATACATTAAATCTGTTATAATCTGATGTCACATAATTGCGCATCAATAATGAATATCACTTCAAGTACATCCCTCTTATATGAGATCACTTACTGTGGCACCTATCGATTGGAGGTATCCATTTTTTCTTTTTGCAAACTGACTCAAGATGGGTTCCATTTGTTGGCATATAATTGGGATTGCATACAATTGTTGCCAAGGTATTTTCACGAATCAGTCCATTCACCAAACAAGATTTTGAATCCGCAGTATCACATTCATATTCTATAGTTTTGTCTGGAGATGGTGTCGGCACAGTGCAATGTCCGCTGCAAGAAAGAGCAAATCAATTTTATGATTTTCCTGATTAAAAACTATTCCCATCCAATGGGGTGCTCCAACCAAAGGACTGGTGGTCATTTTGCATCGTTTGAATTTTCATGATTTTACACTTTTTATTCATTTTTACGAAAATGTTAACAATTTTTTAAAAATTTCATGATTCGTTGATCATTTTTATGTACCTACAATATTGTTAATAATTGTTACAAAAAGTTGAAATATTTCAACATTTTCGACATTTTTCAAACAATTTTTATGCCAAAGCTTACAATTTTAATAATATTTTTTAGCAATCTTCATAATTTCCTGACCATTTCTACCCCATTCAAAATTTCAACAATTTTTGCGTTGTTACAATAATTTTTGCAATTTTTTTGAAGGACTGCTTGAAAATTTAATTGGGGTTGGAAGTCGTCAAGGGGATGGTGAGTGGTATTTGACAAGGAAACAAAAAATGCCCGTATATTTCAAACGCATGAAATCCTCGTACTTTGAAAATGATTTAACGAGTTGATTTGTCTAAATGAATGCTTACTCTGCAGCCCGCTTTTTTCTACTTTTCCCTGTGGTGCTTTTGCATATCTGTATCCATTCGTCAGATCCGTCACAGCAGTGCACTATTCCGTCACATTTGTAATTTTTAGTAATGCAAGCTCCATTATTACATCGAAAAATCTGTTCTTCGTTGTATCTTTCGTTGTTACACTGGGCTTGTATTCTGATAAATCAAAAAAGTATAATATTTTTCTTTCAACGTATCCATCTAAATATTTGTATCTTCCTTGCTTATTTACTTGTCACAATAAGATATCAGCTTTTCATCATTCTTCCAATTAGTATCACTGGTTAAATGCACATCTGCAAACATACATATATTTTTTTCAACAAATAACTTAAGGAATACGTATGAAATGAGGTACAAAATGTATCCGTATCAAGTATGATTTGAATTTAAATTAGCAGGCACTCGAAGAGTTTCAAAAAGTAGGAATCAACAATTCTAAATTATGAAAGTGGAACTCAGTCTCAGAAAAAAAGCGTCTAAGAATTAAATCTGCTATACCATAAATTTAGAAGCAGTGTGATATTGAATAATGGCTCGTATACATTTTAGGAAAAGCAAATAAATCTAAATCAACGTACTTAATACGAATGTAGATATTTTTCACAACATTTTTTAAATTAGCTTATGTCACTTACGAGTAAAGTAGATATTGAAGCTGAATAGAAGAATAAAAGTCCACCTACTAATGACACGTTTAATGAGATCAACCATTTTTATCACCAATTCACGCTCATTTTTCTCAAGTTATGAAAAACATTTGTTAGAAGTATTGAGACGATAAATTTGTGATAACTAAGAATAAATTTAACTATGTAATTCGTACCTGTTATCGAATTACAGCAAATAACACTAGATATCTAAAAAAAATTAAACGGGGGAAAACCGAATTTTTCAATGTAGGTATAATCCTAAAACGTAATCTTTATTGATATACCTATTTCAAGGTTATCTTCTGATTCTGTAAAGTATAATAGCGACTAACTCGTTTTTTAATATACGAGAATATTGGTATGTTGTCTCGATTTGCATTTTTAATATATTATTGATAAATTAGAATAACTTCGCGTTTTGCATGCATTGACTTGTACCTAAACATTTTCATATTGTTGTAATGGGCCCTACGAAAGAAATTTCCTCGCGTAATAATAATATTTTTTAAAAGAATGCGGTTCATAATGGAAATGATCAAATTTCCTTCATCTAGTTACATTTCCCTCTATTTAATTTTATTAAGTTATGCTCTGCATTTCAACTGTGAGTATCTATTTATCATTTCACTTATTATCTAGCACGTGAGTACCTAGCTGAATAGTAGATAATTCCGGTAATGTTCATTAATTTTACAATTTAAAACCATAAATTGTCGTTTCAATTTATTCTTGAGTGTTTTTTTTTAGTCATAAAATCATCTGACGATTCTAGATCTGAGAAGTACAGAAGACAAATTTCTGATTACGATTATGATTATGAGTAAGTGTTATTGATCGCACTCCTTAAATAGGCTGCAATCGTTTTAAAAACCATTTAAAATAATTTTTTGAAAAAATGAATGCATGATCTCTTTTAATAAATACAGTCAATGCCGTTGGTTTATTTTGAAAATAAATAATTTATTCTAAACATAATAATTGCATGTAGGAGTCGTTGTAACACATCAGCATCATATTTGGATAAAACTGTTAGTTATGAATGCTCTCAAAGAGTCCAAAATCGGTCTTGTATTCTGAATGGTGGAACTGAAATTCTAGAATACACCACGGCTACTATCTCCTGCAAACCAGGATATCATTTGGTGAAAAATAAAACTCAAAAGTGGATTTGCTTGGAGCGAACATGGTCACCAAAGCTTCCCAAATGCAGTAGTAAGTTTGTAATGCCTAAATATCGAATGTAAATATTGTACTTATACCATCTTTGGGTCTGGAACATGATTAAGCAAACTGCATTAAGTATCTACCTAAGAAATATAACAAATTATTTCTTGTTTTAGAAATTTGTGATAAACTGACTGCTCCAATAAATGTTAGTCTCACTTGTTATCATAAATCTGCTTTAACCGATTGCAACGGACTGTTATTTCCTGGAGATAAAGTGATTCCTATTTGCGAACAATTGCAACCTTATAAGGATGATCCTAAGGATCAAGAGTTGGTCTGTCAAAGAGATGGCACTTGGAATCGTGAATTGTTGCCTTGCGTTTCCGGTACAGTCATAAAATTTCTGCATTTTTTATCTACTTCTTTTTCATGGCAAGTTTGAATTTGAGTGAAATTTTGTCGTGTTTTATTTTATCAGAAGTAGAATGTGGACGTCCATTCATAAAACCATCAACATTAATTTTAAAAAGTAAAGAAGAGAAATTTGGAGATTCTCCGTGGCATGTAGCCATTTACTACAAAAAGAAAACATTATATTGTGGTGGCACATTAATAACCCGCCGTCTGGTTTTATCTGGTTAGTGCATATTTTGATTGAAAAAACAATTCACAAAAGATAGTTCGGTACAGTTTTTGCCATTACTCCTGAACAAAAGGAGCTTGGAAATGAAAACTGAAACTGGATATTTACAATTTTGCACATTCGGAGTAACACGTTCATATTTCAAAAAACGTTTTTAGCATAGGATATGCTTTTGCTATGGGTAGTAATCTAAATTCCGTCACGAAATTCTGTCACAAAATTGCGTAACGAAATTTTGTCACGCTGACTTTTAGACAATGTCAGACTTTTTTGAACTTGGAAAATTCTTAGATTTCCATTGACTTTGAGACATTATGTCAGACTTGTTTGGTCTTGGAAAATTCTTAGATTTTCACTGACTTTAAGAAATTTTGTGAAACTTTTTTTTTGGAATTGGAAAAATTTATTTCACTTTGGTGCCCTCCACCCCCAATTCTTCCAAGATACCAAAACCGTACCTGGAAATTGATATCCAACTTTAAATTTTCAAAAAATTTTAGTCGAAACCCACCCCCACTCCCTTGGAATACCTTTTGTTTTGTTATTTTGGTGAAATAACACTTTTATTTTGATACTTATCTCAATAGCATAAAAAAAATTAAAATTTTGGATCTATCCTCTCATTTCAGGGGTGGATATATATTTTCGGTAAAGGAATAACCCAAAAAAACAGATTCATAGTGACACCTCGAAAACCCGAAGCAAGTCGACACGTTTGAAAAAATGAAATGTTGTAACTAAAAATGTTTTCTTTTTCAAAGCTGAATATTGAAAAAACAAAAATAATGTTGAGTTAAAGCATTCCTATTTTTGGAATGTAGGTAGAGGATTTGAAATTTTTGAAAATGTGTTTGATCATCTGAAATGATCAAAAGATTGTGCTCAAAAAAACGTTCGAAATATAAGAATTTCTTTAATCGTCATTCCAAAAATTTGCTATTTTGAGATATGGCGTCGTTACTACGGAAATGTGATTTGTAACTTGTACCTAAGCATATTGTTGATATGCTCAATGTCAATGATTGGTCTTTCATCATTCCAGCTGCCGCTTGTTTCTACGATGAACATGCACAAATTAGGGATGCTACAGCCGATTTTGAAGTTATTATCAGCAAAATCACTAGAAGTTATACTCAGATAGATAACTCTTACCAGAAAACATTCAAAGTAAGTTATATGAAACGTCTGCTT
Organism: Pseudococcus longispinus; assembly: GCA_900064475.1. Lineage (NCBI taxonomy): Eukaryota > Metazoa > Arthropoda > Insecta > Hemiptera > Pseudococcidae > Pseudococcus > Pseudococcus longispinus. The sequence goes on from FIZU01060171.1 coordinate 9,163, forward strand.
CTGTTTAGCAGTTCTAGTAGGTACTTATAATATGTAGGTACCTATTTACTATTCCTAGGATTGGTACGGTTTGCCTTATTAATTTTTGAGATTCGGCACAACCCATTCGTATCTATATACTAATGAATTTTTCCCTTTGATACTTCAAAAATATATATATTACACACCTTCAATACCAGATTAAAGAAATTCGATTTTCCAACAAAGCTTATTACGATTTTTCTAACTACTATTCGCAAGACATAGCGGTATTAATTTTGGATGGAAAAATTGAAAGAAGCTCAGCAGTTATGCCGGCTTGTGTACATTGGGAACACAGAGAAAAAAATTACTCGCCAGATGATAAACTTGGGAAAGTAATCACGATTTATTTTTAATGAAGTATTGTGAATAGTTGAATTTGGTTAAAACCTGCAGGTCTGATTTCAGGTTTCTGGATGGACGTTGAATGATGAGTATGCCGAATATTCTGAAAAGCTGTTACCATTTGTTAGCAGAAGTCGATGTTTGAACCTGGTCACACTTGGTTTCAAAACATTTATAACTGATGATAAATTCTGCGCAGGTTATAAATCTGGTATGTAAGCGAGTATGTTATAAAAATGTGAGAAGGTGAATATACTAAGGACTCGTGTCTCATTGCAACGTCTATTTTAGGTGCAAATGTGTCTGCAGGAGATATTGGAAGTGGATTTTTATTTAATGAAGGAGGAATTTATTACATTGAAGGTATCATCAGTGTAATGCAACCTCCTGAAGCTAATTCTCTTGTTGGAATAACCAATATAGCTCACTACATTGATTGGATTTCAGACATACGGAAACAAGTCGAATCATAGGTGTACCAAGGTCACAAAGGTATTACAGCGGCGTTCAATTTTTTGTATTTCGAAGAGATTTCTCAAAAAAAATGTCCCCATCCACTTCAACTCCTCCTAGTCCCTCATTTCAGTGAAAAGTCAAAATATTTCTCTAATTGCAAGTATCTAAATTTACATTTAGATCTTCAAATATGACATCTTAATAATTAAAACAAGTTGTTATCAGTTTACTGCATGCGAGAATTCTCAAATTCGCAAAGCATCTGTTGTCGTATACAGACGTTTTTGAATATGACTGACTAAAAAATTCTGGTTATCTCGAAAACTAGTAAGATGTACCTATATCAAATTAGTTACAATGTGTAAAATGATTGACGTGAAATTTTATTGTGCAAGATAATCGCTTCCAGGAAAATTTCAATTTGAGTAATTGTTACGATGGCAATTGGTCTCCATAAATAAATCTTTGATTCGTCATCACCTCATCAGCAACCTCAAAGCGCTAATTTTCAATGAAAATCAAAAATCCTCTTATAATCTGTTTCTTGCTTTTTATTTCATGAAAGTACCTATGAAAAATTTTAATTCTTGGGCCACTTGACGCCCTAAAATATATGAAATACAAACTCAATTTCAGTTTCTTTTTTTTTTAAATTGCAGTTTTAAGACAATTGGAAGGGCATGAGATTGATCCTGCATCAACTTGACTTTGGTCTACCTATATGATGAAATGGAAATTTTAAATTTCATCTATTAGTCCAATTTCAGTGCGCCTACCTACTGACTAGAGAGGTATCACGTATAAAGCATGATGAAGTTCATACATTCACCAAAAATAAAGCGAATAACAGTAGGAAGTAGGTATAAATAAAAGAATGAAAATGAATTTGTAACGTTATACTACTGTTGTTGACGTATCTAACTCCAAGGTTATCCTCTGATTCTGTGAACTATACTCAACTATCCACTAACTAGTTTTTTATTATCGTAAGAATGATGTTTCAATTTGCATTTCTGATACATAAATTAGAATAACTTCGTGTTTTGTATGCATTGACTTGGGTTATTGGGTTATACCTATTTTGGAACATACTGTCGTACTTAATCCCAGCATAGAAGTGTGATAACATTGTTTTAAAAAATGAAATTCATAGTGCAAACGATTAATTATTTTTCACTCAGTTATATTTCTGTTTATTTAATTTTATTAAATTGTGCGCTGCATTTTAATGGTAAGTACCTATTCATCATTTCACTGAATAGATTATCAAGTTGCACCTCCATTTACTTATAATTATTTTGTGTGTGTGTTTTTCAAAGTCATAAAATCATCCGATGATTCCAGATCACAAAAGTATAGAAGACAAATCTCTGATTACGAGTATGATTATGAGTAAGTGTTGATTATTGCAAGCATTACATAGCAATTGTTCTTTTGGAAACCATCTAAAATGATTTTTTGAAAAAAATGGACGCATGATCTTTTTTATGGATACAGTTAATGCTGTCGGTTCGTTTTGAAAATAAACAATTCATTCTAAGTATAATAATTGTGGGTAGGAGTCGCTGTGACATATCAACATCACATTTGGATAAAACTGCTAGTTATGAATGCTCTCAAAGAGCCCAAAATCGGTCTTGTATTTTAAATGGCGGAACAGGAGTTCTAGAATACACCACGGCTACTTTCTCCTGCAAACCAGGATATCATCTGGTGCAAAATCAAACTCAAAAATGGATTTGCTTGGAGCGATCATGGTCACCAAAGCTTCCCAAATGCGATAGTGAGTTTTTAAAGCTTAAATATCGAATATAAATATTGTACTTAGCTTTGGATCTGGAACTTGAATAGACAATTATGCCATTGAAATACAACATAATAATTTTTCATTTTAGAAATATGTGATAAATTGCCTCCAGTAAATGTTAGTCTCACATGTTATCATAATTCTTCTTTAACCGATTGCAATGGGCTGTTATTTCCTGGAGATAGAGTGATTCCTATTTGCGAACAGTTGCAAACATATAAGGATGATAATAGCGATGAAGAGCTGGTTTGTCAAGAAAATGGCACCTGGAATCGTAATTTGTTGCCTTGTGTTTCAGGTATTTGCACTTGTATTCTTTCAAGTTTCTTTTTGACTGGATTGTTGTTAAGAACCTTCATGGACAGATTTCGTGTCTGTTTTCAGAGATTATTTTCAACATTGAATGGAATATGATCAATTTAGTTGTTGTTTTTAGTACTAGATTTCAAGCACATTGTTAACTATTTCAAAATATTGCCATTCTTTCTAGCTTCTACGGAATGTGGGCGTCAATTTATGAATCCATTGACTTTAATTTCGAAGGGTAAAGAAGAGAGATTTGGAGATTCTCCATGGCAAGTAGCCATTTACAACAAAGATAAAGTATTGATTTGTGGGGGTACGATAATAACCCGTCGTCTGGTTTTAACTGGTTAGTACATATTTTGATTTAGCAAACAATTTACAAAAGTAGGTTTGGTTCAGTTTTCATCATTACTAACATACAAATTTTGAAAACTGAAACTTAATATTTTTATTCATTAGTATTCTACTGTTTACTCATTACCTATGATTATGCTCTGCGCCGTTTCAGCCGCCCACTGCTTTTACGATGATTTTAAACTCCCAGCAGCTGATTACGAAATTGTTGTCGGTAAAATCACTAGAAATTATACGCAAATAGATAATTTCCACCAGAAAACGTTCAAAGTAAGTTATACGAAACGATTTCTTCTGCTCAACAGTTCTAGGATATATCAAACGTACTTATGTTACCTACTATTCTGAGGAGTAAATACGGATTGTCTCAACTTGAATCAGTTTTTTGAAATGCTGCACGAATGATTCGTACCCATTTTTGTAAAACTACTAATGCATTCTTCCCCTTGATATTTTGAACATAAATATTATGTATGTATCTTCAACACCAGGTTAAAGAAATTAGATTTTCCAACAAAGGTTTTTACGGTATTTCAAACTACTATTCACAAGACATAGCAGTTTTAATTTTGGATGGAAAAATTGAAAGAAGCCCAGCACTTATGCCAGCTTGTGTGCATTGGGAACGCAGAGAAAAAAATTACTCGCCAGATGATAGGCTTGGGAAAGTAATCGCGTTTTATTTTCAATCAAGTATTTCTAAATGCGTACTCGTTTGCTTGTCTGAAAACTACTTCAGTTGGGATGTGGAGTATTCGAATTTGGATCTGATTTCAGATTTCTGGATGGGGTTTGAATGAACATGGGACTTTTTTTGAAAAATTGTCAACAGCTGGGTTACCATTTATTAGTAGAGGTCGATGTTTGAATATAGTCCCGGAAGATTTCAGATCGTATATAACTGATGATAAATTCTGCGCAGGTTCCCAATCAGGTATGTGAGCAAATGTGTTATCGAGATGTAAGAAGGTGAAGGTAGGTAAGTACTAAGGAATTGTTTGAAAACTCATAACTCATTGTAACGTCTGTTGTAGGTGCAAGTGTGTTACAGGGAGATAGCGGAATAGGATTTTTATTTAATGAAGGAGGAACTTATTACATCGAAGGTGTCATTGGTGTAAAGCAACCTTCAGTTTCGGCTATTGTTTCAGTTACCAATATAGCTGACCATATTGATTGGATTTCAAATGTACGGAAGGAAGTCGAATCATAGATATGACCAAGGACTGGGTATGGAGGTTGAGGACTTCCTCTTTACACCTACTGAGAAGATTTTTGGTCACATAGGTATCATAATGTTGTGCTATTTTTTGCATTTCGAATGCGATTGTTCGAGAAAAAAAATCAGTAAATACCCTTTTTGTTCATCCAATATTTGTGTATTTATTTGAAGCTTGTTTCTAAAACTATACAGTTCTCCAATTTATGTTTGTTCAAATCTGTTCTCATTTTACTTCTCTTATGAAGATATCCTGACAACATGACTGAAGTTAAAAGGAGGGATGAGTAGGTCGAATATACCAGTAAACAAGTACCAACTTATTCCTACCTTTATTTTTCACTCCTTACTTCTTATACTAACAAGGGAACCTTGTCAACTCGTCATCTCCAATTGAACTAGAATTTGGCTTCATGAAAGAGCATTCCATCTAGACCTCAGAATCAAATTTTAAGCTGCCGAAGTTGAATTTTTTTCACTTTTTTAATCTCTTGTAATTTCTGTAAACAACTTACTTACTTATTTTTGTGAAATTTTAGCAATTTCTACGTTATTTTACACAATTTTCATTGAAATTTGAAAAGTTTTTCCACAGTTTACTCCCTTATAAAGGTTTTTTTTAGCTATCAGAAGCAATGCTTTATTTTTGTTTGAGTCCTTCTGCGAGGTAATTGAATAATACGAATACGAGTACCTATGTAAACTAATTTGACAATTTATTTTGTTTCTTTGTTTCAGGTGAGTACCTAGTTACCTACCTACATATCTTGTATTTGAACTTTTCATTATAAGATTTGTAAACTGAAGATGAGTAAGTTTTTTTGAATGATTTATGCGAGAAAGTCTTATAAGATTGTTGACGAAAATGTTGAACGCGAATGACTCCCCTCCCCACATATTATAAACTAAATACTCGTATCCCCATCTCTTCACAGAAAAGCAAACTTCACGTGGAAACGTCCATTGCATTACACAAATTTTTTTAATTTACGTAAGTCTTGAAACATACTTAATACGCATGTAAAATTGAATTTTGTTCACCAATTGTCAATTGAAGTGATCTTACTACTCAAATTATTAATTTTTTAGCCTAGGATATGCTTTTACCATGAGAGAGTAATTCCGTGAAAAACGAGATGAAATTCCCTGATGATGACTTGTAGACATTTTGTCAGATATTAGAATTTTTGGACTTGGAAAAACATTTTGAAATCACGCTGACTTTTAGACATTTCATCAGATATTAGACTTCACTTTTTGGGCTTGAAAAAAATACAAAAATCTCGCAGACTTTTAGACATTTTGTCAGACACATTGTATTGGATGAATTTTATTTTAAAAAAGTTGATCAAGAGTTTTTGGATTTTGAAAATTTTGCAAAGTTCAAACAACTCTTTGGCCTTGGAAATTTTTTCTTGATGGATCAAGTAAAAGCATACGCTATATTCAATATCTACCTTCAAACGTAGTATGGAAAAACAAATCAAGGTGTCCAGGGTACAGAGCCCACCTGGTGAAGCTCAAGGGGCGAGTTTTTATTAGATTTTATAGACCTTTTTAAAAAAACATGAAAGGGGTTCATGAAATATTTTGTCCGTTCATAGAAAACTTGATGCAACTTGCTCTTTCCAATCAAAAGTTATTTTGATCATAGGCGAAACGGGGGGCTAGGGGGGACTTAGCCGCCTGACGAGGATATAGCCCCCCAAGCGAAATTTAACGCGTAAGAAAATTAATTTATACTTAAATTAATCCCCTTTGACAACTGAAATGTTGGGGGAAAATGTGAAATTTCAGCTTAAAACGTGTTTTCTTGTAAAAATTTTTGCCCTCGTTTCGTTTGGACAGAAGTATGAGTATAATTCCTTTTTTTAAAAACATAATAGAAAATTTTTTTTTTCAGTTCTACATCAATCACATTTTTCCCTGGGATATCACCCCTTGAAATGAAAGACATTCTGGCTGTTTTATAGATTATCATGTTGATTTCTTTCTACCCCCTTTTCATGCTTTGAAATTTCAATTTTTTAATCGTTTAGATATACCTTAATAAATATGTTGCTTTCAATTTTTTTCAACTTTTTAGCCCCTCCTCCTTCATACTAAAAGGCTTCGACAAGTTCAGTCCCTCCCTCTGTGAATAATGTCTAGTTCCGCTTATGATTTTAATTATCCTACTATTTTTGTGTCATACTGTAAAATAGTTTGTCCTTGTTTTGATTTTAAATTTTTGGTGTTTCAGAACTGTAAAGTAATTTTTCTAAAACCTTTTGAAAAAAAAAAACTCAATTTTCATAGGCTCATGGTTCATTTCACAAAGAAATTGAATGTTGAGAAATTTAATTTTGAAAATCCTTAGGATGACAACTATTTGAAAATGTTTACCTTATAGGATCTCTGGTTGCGATTGTTTATGAGCATATAATTTGGAGTGGCTTTGCTGACTAATATTTCATAATTTGATGCATCCAATTGTTTGCTACTTGTTTGATTATAAAAACAATGAGCGGCTGTAATTATGAAATAAAATTTATTATGAGATTTGTTTCAAAAATTTGACAAATTTTAATTAGTGAATTAGTTCGCTATGATTCATACTTACTCGAGACGGAACATGTAAAATTTATAGATTGTGAAAACTAACCTGATAAAACTAAAGAAGTGTGTATGATTGTTCCACTACAAACAAATTCTTTTGTTCGAATATCATAAATGGCTGCATGCCAAGGGAATCTGTTATAATTTTCCGTATACCCTGTGCCATTTATTGTCCATGATTTTATATCTGCCTCGAAGAAAGGAAATTGAACTCCACATTCTATATGTACATAACACATATTTTATCATTAAATGAATCAATAAATGGTACCTGAAGTATCAAGTAGTAAGTTTTTCTCAAACAATTTCTCAATTTCAAAATTCTCATTCAATTTGGTTTATAACGTTTGTCATGTGTTCTCACTTTTATAAAATATCTTGATAAAACTAAAATTTATCGAAATATTGAAAAATACCCGGCTTGCACGAGAACAAAATGTTATCCCATTTGCCATCTTCTTGGCACAGCAATTTTTCAGCCTTAATAGGAGTTGTGGGGATGTGAAACTGTTTACACACCGGGTTCACTCTGTCACCATGAAGTAATGGTCCTTTGCAGTCGATTGTGATATCATCCCGGAAACAAGCAAGATCTACATTTATCGGAGATAATTGATCACAGATTTCTGAAAAAAAAATTACAATATTAAGTGAATTTTGAAATCGCTCCTGAAAACTTCAGTCCTTTTTTCCTCTCAAAAATTGAATGCGATAACCTTGATCTTCATGAGGTCACGAGTCAGTTTTGTTTTTAAAATTTTGTTACCAGCAGCAATGTGAAATTGAAAAAAAATTCGTAATTTTGAACTATTTTTTCTTACCATTCTGTTTTTAATTCGATCAAGAAGTGTTGAATATATTATAAAATTTTGAAATGTTAACCAAAAATGGGTTTGTGAGAAATGGACACCAGTTTTAGCTCACCTTTCATCCAACTTTTGATTTGAATACAAAGCAGTGTGTGGTAAGCCTTGCATGAAGGATGTAGGTGTAAATTTCACAAACTTACTATTACATTTTAGGAGCTCTGGAAACCACGATCCCTCTATACAAGCCCAATTCATTGTTTCATTATCTGCCAGGTGATACCCTGGGTTGCAAGTAAAAGTAGCTTTAGTAAACTCGATAAGTTCTGTTCCGCCATTTCTGACACAAGATTGATTTTGTCCTCCGTATGGGCATTTATAGATAGGAGTCTTATCTAAATATGATGTTGGTACGATGCAGTGATTGCTGGGAGGAAACGTTCTGAAATATGAAAATCGCAGTTGATTCAAACTATTGTTCTTCAGTATTTGATATCCCTTCTTATAAATCACAAGTTCGCCCATTGTTAGCACTCACCTAAGAATTTCCGGAGGAAGTGTTGTAGATGATGGTGTGACACCTACAGTATTCTGAGTGGACGAAGAATTGCTTTCCATGATTTCACTCTCAATTTGATCGCGAACTTCTAGAATCCAATCAACATGAGAAGCTAAATCGGTGAAAGCTGCTATTTTCGTGTCTATGATCCGTTTGCTGCTGACGATGCCGCGGATATAATAAAAATTGCCTTGTTGGAATAACAATCCACCTCCGCTATCTCCTTGAAGTACCCCCGGCCCTTGGAAAAAATATCTCTATTCTCATGAACAGTTTACACATTCATGTGTCTTATAATATACTTATACTTCTCTATTTTAAACAAAGTAACATTTTAGGTAAATTTCAAGATGTTTGAAAATTGTTTTCAAAATTTTTACTCGTGAAAAAATTGTCAATTCAGAGAATTGCGTACAGGGAAAAAATACCGGAAAAATTAAGAAATTTCAATTTTTTTTTGAAATTTGACCATTATGTGCGACCCAACAGAGCTGACATCAACCTAACCTGTCATGTAAGTTCTATGGAAACCACTGCGTCTTCAACTGATGGTTTCCACAGGGATGTCAGTATGCTAGTAATATTGTGATTTGCTGACTTCACTATGGAAACTTCAGGGTGCATTAAATACTTGATAGATTTTTCTGTAAAAATTGAAGGTTCCATTGTGTTAACGTTTGAGATGTGTAGAGGACGTTCGACCACGCCCCTCATATCAAATTTCGGGAACAGGGATAAAAAAATTTACGGCGGGCCCTATTCTGTTAAAATGAAGAAATATAATGAGCCCAAACGAAGCAAGGGTGAAAATTTTTGCAAATAATTGGAATTAAACCCTGAAATTTCACCATTTTTTGCAAATAAAACATGACATTTTTCGTTTCACCGGCCCCCTAAAACCGCTGGGCTCGGGTACAACTGTACCATCTGAAGCCCTCCTTGTGAGGGCCTTGCGTTCGACGCATAATTTTTGCATAGAAAAAAAAGAAGATATTTTTCAAGACCCAGAGATTCCCACAGTGATGTCAGCAAGCATGTATTAGTATGTTTACTGACATGTACTGCGAAACCCACTGGGTCTTCACGGTGGTTTCCACAGTGATGTCAGCTCAGTTGGGTGATATCGTATGTACCTTCTTCAGAACCTGCGCAAAACTTGTCGAGTGTTACGTATGGTTTGAAATCATCTGGTACCGTTTCGATGCAGCGTTGACGACTAATGAAAGGTAAATTTGCCGTGTGCAAATGTTCAAGTAATGTACCAGTTTCATCATTCCCCCATCCTACAACCTGTAGATACAAATTACAGATGAGAAATTAGTTTTGAGGAGTATGAATTCACTGCAAACCAATCCCTCTTTTTGACCAATTATGCATATTTTGAAAAGATTATAAAATAGGTACATGTTGAAAAAAATTATTACTTTTGCTAATGTGCCTTCTGGAGGATATCTTTTCATATGTATAGGGTCCATACACGCTGGCAAAACTGTAGGAGATAAAGTGAGTTTTTTTTTCAAGATTAATATCGCAATATCTGCTGAATGATAATCTGCCAAATGGTAATAGCCTTTATTAGATACAACTATTTCTCTAATCTGAAAATCATGCATTCGCATTGAAAATGTTGATATCTTATGAAGAAAGATACGTGCGACTCGCACATTAATATTTATATGGACTGTACCTTGAACGATTTTTGGTATCCATTATCTATGGTGGAATAGTTTCTGCTAATTTTACTAACAACAATTTCGAAATCTTCAGCCGGCAATTTTTGTCTACTTCTTGGGTCATAAAAACAATGCGCGGCTGAAATAATAATAGTACATTGAAACATTCTATTAGTAGGTACCTATGTATTGAGTGTCTTCAAGAGGTAGTAATTAGCATCACTACAATTTTTGTTCAAAGATCGTTTAGGTTAGAGATGATTTGTGAAAAAGTGAGTATTCTGTCTTATGTGCATTAGTGTACCTACAATGAATTTTCCTGAGATTACATTAAACAATCACCAACCTGACAAAATTAATTGAGGATGTATGATGGTCCCCCCGCAGATCAAAAGTTTCTTATGGTCATAAACTGCTACGTGCCACGGAGAATCACCGAATCGTTCTTGAGTTCCTTTTGAAATTAGGAGTTTGACTCCTGCATATGCGGGCGCCCATTTATAAATCCAGTGCTCTTGATTTCAAGAGGTGAAGAAGTGAGTATGGGAGAATCTCCATGGCATGTAGCCATTTACAACGAAAGGAAACAATTAATTTGTGGAGGCACAATAATAACCCCTCGTCTGATTTTATCTGGTTAGTGCATTTTCCTTGAATAAATAATGAATAATTAAACCTTTTATGCCCAAGAGAGATCTGACGGATGAAATTTGAAAATTTCCATTGCATCATGTAGACTCAAGTCAAGTTTTGTGCTCGAAGTGCTACAAATTGAAAAAAAAATTGCACTCAATTTATTATTTCCCCCCCCCCTAAAAATGAAGAAATGTAAAAAAATTCAATTTCTTTCTTCCAATTTTTTATAATCCTAGTCTCAAATGATCGAAAATAAAATTTTTTCAATATACTTATATGTATTTTCATAAAATAAAAAACAGGATTTGATCTTGCGCAGGAAATCAGCTTTCAAAATCAATCACGTTTTTTGAAAAATGATGGTTACTGTGTTGAAAATTTTTTTATCCTGCTACACTCCGAAAGTTCCTTGTTAGCAAAGGAAGACACATTTTCACTCTCATCTTGAGTTGAAAATGAAAAATTTGAGAGAATTATTTTAATCGTGTAAGTTTTTTTTTACAAACTAAGTCTAACAAAATGTCTAAAAGTCAATTTCTGAAACTTTCCTAGTCCGAGAAATCTGCCCAACAAAATATCGGATAGTTACCTTAATTTCTAATAATATTTGTAAAGTTCAAAAAGTCAATGGAAATCTGAGAAATTTTCCAAGTCCAAAAAAGTCTGAAAAAATGTCTAAAAGTCAGGAGTCGAAAGCATGTCGCCGAAAGCATGTTGATTGGTCGGTCGGTAATTTTCGCGGTTATACTCATCGATAAAGCATATCTTATGCTAAAATTTGAGGTGAAAGAAATTGAAATTTCTTTCTGCATCTCTTCCTTTTTTAACGGTGAATAGTTGAGAGCAATTTTTTTCAATCTATAGCACCAGGAAATTGAAAGTAGATAATTTGGATTTGATCCTAAATTCACTGTTGAGAATTTTGAAAACTGAAACTGAATACTTATAGATATCTATTTATATTTGAATGCCATTGTTTGTATGCTCATTACTCAATATGATTAATTATGACTTTTGTCATTCCAGCCGCCCACTGCTTTCACTTAAATATTAAACTACCTTCAGAAAATTTTGAAATTGTTGTTGGTAAATTCACTCGAAATTATACCCGGATAGATAATCCTTACCAGAAAACATTCAGAGTAAGTTACCTGTATGAAACTGTTAATGTTGCTCAACAATTCTACTTATAGTACAGACAAATGATTGGATACCTACTTGTTGGATAGATACTATCAAGGAATGCGTGCGAGTTGTCTTTTCTGTAAATCTATGGCTGAATTCTGTACTTCGATATTTCAAAATTAATTATTACGTGTATTCAATGCCAGGCGAGAGAAATTCGATTTTCCAAAAAAGGTTACCGCGGTAGACAAGACGATGATTCCCAGCAAGATATAGCATTATTAATTTTGGATGGAAACATTGAAAGAAGCGCAGCAGTTATGCCAGCTTGTGTACATTGGGAGGACAAAAAAAACAAATTATTTCCAGACGATATTATTGGAAAAGTACGTATCTATTCATGTTTTATTTCAAATTAAGTAGGTATTCGTAAATATATAGGTACTCAATTATTTATCTGAAAACCACTAGCGTGAGTGGTCGTATAATTATTACGGGGGGGGGGGGGGGGGGGGGGAGTGCGAAAAGAAAATCTCGGATTTTGACCAAATTCAAGAGGGTAGTTCATATTTATATGGGTATGGATCATAGAAAATTTTAGACCCCTAGCTCAAAGGTGGGTCTCAAAGTAGGGTAACTTTCGGAAAAAATATGTTTTTTGCCACTTTAGGGTAGTGCAGTGCCACCTGCGTGAAACCTCGGGCACACTCCCAGAAAGTTGAAATTCGAGTTTCCACCCCTCCCCATGCTATTGACCTCGAAATTGGATACCGATTGGTGAAATATCTAGATTTTTGATTAAAAAATAAATAAAAAACCCTTCGCTTGGAACCAAAAGCGGACGTAAAGGGCTCCTGTTGATCACAAAAAATTATTTCGATTACAAAAATTGAAAAGTTTTTATTGCAGGGTGACCAATTTTCGATTTTTGTAAAAAATTGATTCTAACTATTTTCATTATGAAAAATTATAAATTAAAAAAAAACAGTAAAAATCGAAGTTGGTCACGCTGCAATAAAAACTTTTCAATTTTTGTAATCAAAATAATTTTTTTAGTCGACAGAACCCCTATACGTCCGGTTTTGGTTCCAAGCGAACGGTATTTTATTTATTTTTTAAATCAAAAATCTAGATTTTTCACCAACCTGCAACTTTTTAACCCCCTGGTAGGATAGGAAAAGTGGTATCCAATTTCGAAGTCAATGGCATGGGGGTGTATACACTCAAATCGCAACTTTTTGGAGGTGTGCCCAAGGTGAGGCAATCAACAACAAGGTGCAGCGCCACTGTCGCACTTATTTCTGATTGGTTAATAAGTTGTAAACAAAAATCAGCTGTATTGAAAACGGGATACAAATTTTTAATCTAATGGTTTCTAAAAACACTTTTATTACGAAAAATTGAAGGTAAGTTGAAAGTACAACGATCACAA
>FIZU01060174.1:0-10335 GCA_900064475.1 Pseudococcus longispinus
AATTTGTTATCAAAAAAATTGTCAATCTATGTCAAAATTGTCATTTTTTCGTCAAAGTGGTGATTTCAAAGCAGAAATTGTCATTTCAACGTAAAAAAAGTCATTTATGTTTAAAAGTCAATGGAAATCTAAATATTTTTCTAATTCCGAAAAAGTCTGACAAAATGTCTCAAACTCGTGAATATTTTAATCGAAATTGTCATTTCAAGGTATAGAGATCATATTTTTCGTCATTTTAGGATTTTTTAAAAATGTCACCAACATTAAGTCTGACAAAATATTGAAAAATCATCCTAAGCTTTTTAAAAATGTCATCAACTTAAAGTCTGACAAAATGTCTGAAAGTCACGAAAAATGTCAGCGTTACGGGCAGACAGACGGACTGACACGTCGTGGATTTTATATTTTATATGGAATGGAATGGAATTTTAAAAAAATGTCATCAATATTAAGCCTGACAAAATATCTAAAAGTCATCCTAAGCTTTTTAAAAATGTCATCAACTCAAAGTCTGACAAAATGTCAAAAAGTCATCGCGGGAAATGTCAGCGTTACGGACAGACGGACAGACGGACCCGTCGTGGATTTCATATAAATGGATATGGATTTTATCAGACTTTCTTGAATTTGAAAAAAATTTCAGATTTTTACCAACTTTTTGTGCTTGGAATTGGATTTCGAAAATTTTTCAAAAAAAATCCATTGCGAAATTCACTCACGAAAATCCGTTACGCTGACTTTCAGATATTTTTCAAATTTTTTTGGACTTGGAAAATTTTTCAGAATTCAGGTGAATTTTTGGACTTTTTCCAAAAAACTTTGAAAAATTTATAAGTTTGACAATTTTCTAAAAATCTTGAAAAAATGTTGAAAAATAAAAATAATTTGCCTTTTTTTTCCTAAAATTGAAAATTTTTGGACCTAAATGCTTGATAACACATCTATACGTCGAAAGAACATTTGAAAAAAAATTGTCAAATTCGAAACAGCTGCTGGCGGACTGTCACAACCATTGATTATTAACAACGATCATTCAAGAGTGAAATTCATTACTTTAAATGGTCATAACCCCTTCGATTTTGTTTTGATATAAGACAAAGAAAATCATCATACGAAACGTTCGATTTTCAAGGTACCACCAAGTCCTATGATTAAAATAAGGTTTAATCCAAATTTTTCCGAGATGGTGTGCCCCTTCTAATTTAAGGATAGACAATAAGCTTATTCAGCGTTTTTTTTTACCCAATCACATCTAAATTTTTCTGATACGCAATCAATCACCAAATTTGAACGAGATTCCGCGAACGATTTATGTAAAAAAATTAAAACAACGTTAACAACATAACGTTTCTCATACATTAAGGTTGTTTTAAAACATGGTTATTTTGAAATCCTTTTTTTCGACAATAAATGATAATTGTCAACATTTTAAGTAGAATAAATGAATTCTCAATGAAAAGAGCTCTAATTACTTTGGTATGCTTTTATGTCTATATCAAGATATCATTGAGTCCAAGCTCAAATGGAAATTTTTGCAGAAAAATACGTTCAAAATCTGAAATTTTACTATTTTCTTCGACATTTCTTTCGTCAAGGAGGGTCAGACTCCTTGAACTCCTCTCTAAATATAACACTGATTTAATTGATTCAAAGGGTAGCAGGTTTGGAAAAAAAACGTGATTTCATATAAAATTTTGAAAAATATCTATCATTTTATTCAAAAAACAAACAAATTTATTGTGCACGAGCGGAGCAAGGGGGAAATATTTGCTTATAAAGTCATTCAAAGCTGAAATTTTAATATTTTTTAATTCACAATTTAATTGAAATAATAAAAATATAATCGAAAAACAAACTTCAAAAATTCAATCCTATTTTTTTGAATCAAAATTTCGTGTTTTTTTGGTTAAACATACCTTTCTTGTTATTTTGCGCTCTTCATGCTAGAAACACCATGCGAATGTGTTGAAATTTTTTAAAATTGGAAATCAATAATGTTTATAATTTTTGTGCTGAATTGGTGTTTTTTTAAACCACTTTTACGATTATTCTTACCAATTTTCATGACAATTTTGATTATTTAGAAAAAATTTCAACAACTTTCATAATTTTTTAACATTAATTTTACAATATTTTTCATAAATTTTATAGAAATTATCAACGTATTACAACTGCTTTCCTTGAAAGTCAAAAAGGTGAAA
Source organism: Pseudococcus longispinus (assembly GCA_900064475.1). Lineage (NCBI taxonomy): Eukaryota > Metazoa > Arthropoda > Insecta > Hemiptera > Pseudococcidae > Pseudococcus > Pseudococcus longispinus. Next base: position 2,202 of record FIZU01060174.1, read on the forward strand.
AAAAACTTGACATTGTTAGTTAAGTATTTCTTTATTTTATTTAAAATGAAAAATCAAAACAAAAAACAAAAGAAACAAACATATAGAAAAAAGTATAACACTTGAATAAGTACAAATTGGCCAATAAATACGAAGAATTCACTTTATATAGGTAGCTTTTCTGCCCTTAATTCCTTTATCTTTGCCTCAGGAGACTAGAAGGCATGTACGACAATCCGAATGTATAAATTATGAGCAAAATAATGAAAAAATTGCGAGTTTTGGAAAAAAAATTCCAAAACACGAAAATATTTTGTAAAAACGAAGATCTTAAATCATTTCACTAATATCTTCGTTTTTAAACTGTTCTCTAAATTTATCGATTTGTTCTCGATCACCGTCAAAAAACCACGGTAACGTATTCCTCGTAAAAATACTATTCTCCATTTGGGTATACTTTCGAAACATCGAAACCCCACTATCACAATATCCAAACACTTTCCTCAACTTAAACCTTTTCACATCTTCGACATCTTCAAAATACCAAAACAGAGCTTTATTCACAGGATCGAATATTTTGAAAACAGTTTCCTCGTCGACATCGCCCTCCAAAACACGATTCCATTTCATTGTATCAAAACCGTAATCGAAAATTCCATCAATCGATAGCGATTTTTTGAATTCTCTTACACCTTTTTCGTCGTTATCACAACACCAAAATAGAAATCCGTCGATAACATTTTGATCAAAATTACCCCACCGATAACGTGTCTGGACTCTCTCGAGAGCTCTCGTTTTAAAAGCTAGAATTTCTTCGCTATTAAGAACTTGGGTAACTACTTCAATCATTTTGCTCATTTCACTCTCACTGTCTTTTGACCAAAGCTCGCAACAGAATCCTGAGAACGACCACGCTAATCGTTTTTTGAACATTATTGCTTGATGAGGTGACGTATCGAGAAGATTATGATCGATAAAATCAATCGTCTCGATCCATTTATGCAAGTAATAAAAAGGGCATCCTCGTACAGTAAACGAACTTAGAAATTTAATACAAAATTCACTTCTGGAAATGGAATCGGGGAAATAATAATCTAGAAATCTATTCAACGTATGCAGAGTATTGTCGTGTAGCATATCGCAACACCTATCTTGTATTAGATGCGATTCTAACAAATGTTTTTTAAATTCTGAAACATCTTCGGCATTTGGCAGACATAATTGTATCAAAGGATCGATAACAGATGGCTCTAGTCTTATTACTAAATTATCACCTAGTTCAAATAAAATATTTTTTCTTTTCTCGGCGTCAAAGTTGGAAAAAATCGATAATAAAAATTCGACATTTCCACACGGATTTTCATAATAATACGAATATAATTGGATAATCATACGTATGATATCTGGTTTATTTTTCCAATGATCGGGCGAATGGTTCCAAATTTCCACCAGCCATGAACTTTTATCCGGTTCACGAGACAGACATTCGCATAAAAGAAATCGTATCAAGTCTTTGAACTGTTCGTAATTCACGAAATTTCTAATATAGATCCAGGTCAAAATGGTACAATGTTCTTGAGCTTGTTGTTTCCAAAAATTCATGGCGATTTTGACCGGAATCTTTGACAATATGTGTCGTTTTTGGAATTCGTTCATTTTTGAAAACAATTGCATTTGGAATTCAGGTCTACGATTAAGTATTTCTTCGATTTTTGATAATTGTTCGTTGACGTTCAAACGATGCCAAAAGTACTCGATGGCTGACCACGTATCCACGTTGAAAGCAGTGATCAAGAATGATTCGATGGATTGATTGTTATTTTTGGGTAATTTATCGAGATCGCCTTCTACGTAGCAAAGCCAATAATAAACGAGAGCATTTTTACTGAATTGTATTCGTTTGGTAAAATAGGAGGGAAACGAATCGGCAGATAGTTTTTTTATCTCATCTTCTAGGCAATACCTGCACATAAGTTTGAACTTATCTACTTGACTGTGTCTAGGATTCGACAGCATATTTAAGGCACTCTGTCTATCGTCTATTTTACCATTGGGCAGCCAAGCGCAAAACAGCAAATCGCAAATGTTCCAGGTAACTTCGCAAGCAGTTCGTACATTTCGTTGGTAATAAAGTAACCAAGTGTTCATTTCATTTTTGACTGGTTTGATGTGGTCTTTGACGACTTCTCGGATGAAACGAGGCCCAGGCAAATACTCGAGTAACTTTTCGACTTCTTTTTCATATTCTTCGGTAATCAAATTGAAAGTTGAAGATGAATCCGCTTTGGGAGTAGGATCTTTGAGACTGATTACTCGTCGCCATAAGGCCACGGCCACCTCAAACGAAGCCATTTCTTTCAAGCTGGGTATAACTTCGTAGAAAGTCGGAATAACACCTTCGAATTCGTGATTAGCAACCACCGATTCACCCAGGGGTTCCGATCGTGAGGTCTCGGCGGACGTTTCTACTGTCAGGTAACCGAAATGGAAATCATTCTCGGCTGGATTGTCATCGGTTTCCATGCCCGATTCGATATTTGCCCATTCTTTGGACTCACTGCCGCACGTTTCCATCTTCACGTATCTGAAAATGAAAACGTTTTCGCTTCAGTTGACTTTCGAGCAGTGGGAAGGGTCCATTTACGAAGATTTTCAATTTTTATAGCTGGAGTACCTCCTTCAACTCGGGATGTAGATCACTCATTCTGAGGTCTAGGTGTTTGCGTACCCTTTCAATTTCAGGGCCAAATAATTCATTCATTCTTACGTCTATTTTCATGAAAATTAGAAACACGCTTGAAGTTTAGAATATATTTGAAAAAAAATTGGGTTTAAAATAGAAATTAATGTTCAACGTTGGATAAATACGTTGAATTTGCTTAAAACGAGGAACGTTTACAAAAATGCGAGAATCACCAAGAATAGTATATTACAATACAAGGGTGGGAAGGGAACTATTACGTGTCGAGCGTGTGTAGCGTTTGCGAGCCGAGCCGTAGGCGAGGTGAGCAAAGGTACACCGCGAGACACGTAGTTTTTATCATAAATGCTATGAAAATAAGATGTAAATTTAAAGAAATTTTTACCTCCCATAGGTGGGAAAAAAGCAATTTGTTATTTTCCCACCCTAGGGAGGGAAAATAACATAACAACGTAAAAGTAGTGTTCCCGCCGGTTTGGTGAGTATGTAACGCGGTGTTTTCATAGCATGTATGATGAAAAATCCATTTCTTTAATGATGCATCAAACTTCATATTATCAATTTGGTAACACTGCCTAAGTGTAAACAAAAATGATTATGAGAAAAATACGTGGAAATTCTAATTAAATTAATCACTCGGTAAATCAGTAAATTCTGATGAAACGAACTTATACGAATCCCACCTCAGAACATTCGACCGGTATAGAAATTTCAATTTCAATAACCACTTTGGGTAAGTGAAAAGATACTCGTATGTACGTAACTGCGTAATCTATTTATGTGATAACGACGATTTATGCCAACTTACCAACTCAAGTTCCAGTTTTCGACTTTTGTCGAACTCGAATACATAGATTATTTCACTCCAAGCGAATAATATATTCAGGAATCGGCGACAGTTCGAAATCAACAGGAATATTTACAAAATTCTTGAAATAACACGATAATTTGATTACGACGATTTTTATGAGCCAAATGTATCACAATGAAATTTAAGTACTATAGACGCAGCGGAGTAAAAAAATGTCTACATTAGAAAAATTACGAAACAATTGATGCAAATTATATACTTAAATGATTGTAAAAAGTTGAACTTTGAGAAAAATGTTGCACTAAAGTGGTTGAAAAAAGTTCAATCAAAACAAAAAATAATTCAAAAATTTAATTGGCTTTGTGCATGAGCTGCGAAACTGAATCATACCTTTTCGATTCAGTGTCGTTTCGCCATCGCATGACTTGTCTGTCGTGTTTTACTTTTATGATTTTTTAAAATAAATTCGATTCAATTTTCTTAGTACAGAAAAATGTTAAAAATTTCTTAAATTGTATTATAAAGGATTTCAAACTGATACCATTGATTGAAAATAATTCAGTTCCTTCTTCTTCAAATTTTTTATGATTGCAATTTTTGAAAAAAAGAAGTTAAAATTTTGAGTTCGTAAATCAAATATTTCTGGACCTCAAATAATACAATCCAAAATGAAAAATATTCATACTTTTAGTCTATCAAGTAAAAAACAAAATGAAGAGATTATAAGAGGATTTTCGATTTGAATTTGAAATTGGCGCAGGAAATCAATTCTCGATTTTTTTCAGATTTTCAACAACAATTTTATTTAAAAATTTTCTCATATTCTACTTCGTAAATTATTCATTGAGTATTTTCGAAGAAAAAATTATTATTCAGTGCATTTTTTTGAACAGGAATGTATTAACGATAACTCTCGTAAGAATTGACCGAATGAGTTGGAATTTTTGTGAGAGGTTCGATACTACTGGGAATAAACCCCTTATTATTTTTGAGAAAAATCGGTGACCCGGTATTTTATGCCAAGCGCAAAGAACCACCTTAATGAGTTGATTTATTAATTTTCTGCCGTAATAATTCCCATAACCTAATGAAATCAACTTTTCGGAAGCAGTTGCTGCATTCCAGTTTTCTTCTTTTTAAATGTGCAAGTGTAATTTTTTTTCATCGAAAAATATTCCTTGTACCTTGCAGTTATGTTCAAATTTGTATTCGGTTATTTCAACCTCTCAAAATTAATTAACACGCTGTACGGTACGGTAAGTAGATAATGTATTGGTTCTTATCTATGGTATTAATTTTAAGATTGAAATTGACAAGTTTCCAATCAACTTACATATTCATATTTTTGATAGGAATTTAATTTCAATTTTTTTTGCCGTGTTTTATCTAGCAATTTGATCTAAATTTTGTAAGTCGACCAAACAGCTTTAAGAAAATAGCGGGCGTTATAAAGAACTATGTGTACTTTTTCAATACACTCCAACTATGTAGGTAATAGCTGATGAAAAAACAAGCCAGAACATCCTATAGTTAATTAGTTATTAACTCTTATTTAACAAGAATTTTTACTTGAACTTTGATGTTCTTCTTGTTCATCAAAGCTAGAGTGTTGGTAATATTACGTACCTAATTAAATGTTTTAGGTAATCTCGTTAAACCGTCATTATTAGTTGGCAGAGGGTGATTTTTATATGTAGGTAGGTACTGTCCTATTACGTTATAAAGCACTTCTACAAAATGAATTAAAAAAATGCAACTTTCTTTCTAGATTGACGTATTTGTATACTCTATCGAAAAATGATATTTGCGTGGTTTCACCCTTAATCCACAAACTCATCAAAAATTAGTAGTTTTTGAAAATCTTTATCGTCAGCGTTGAAACGAATGTGTATTTTTGGAGTAAAGAAAAATATTCCAACTGAATGAAATTAAAAAAAAATCAGCTAAAAAAAATTGCAACAAAAACCTCCAATAAAAATATAAACGTTAAAATTTTGAAATATGCGGCGGCATGTCAAATTGCAATTTGAGCCAACGCTGCATTCCTCGCTGTGATACACATTTTCTTCTGCTCTTCTACCTTGAGCAAGCAAGCCTCAATCGTTAGCAGAACTACAGAAATATAAATTATGCATACATCGTTAATGTTGATATAGGTAATCAGTTTAATAACGATACGTATGTATATTAGATTGAAGATGTTGGGTGATTTATCATACCCGGATAATGTAAGCCTCAGATCAGTTTTGTTATTCGTTTTAGGTCTACTGCCACAAGCGTTGAACATGACCAAATGTAGTTTTGTTGCATTTCTTTCCGTTTTTGTTATAAATTTATCTTTGAGTTATTGCAACGATGATCATAATCCAAAAAATAAGCTTAGGGAACGTTTTATACCAGTGAGTTGATACATTTTAAATAAATCCAAAAGTCAGTATGCTTAAATAGGTATATTAGATAAACTTACCTACTGTGGGCCTATACGTTTAAACGCTTGCATTGTAAAAAGGAAAAAAATCCACTTCGCGAAGTTTATACAACTCGAAATAATAAATATCCGCTTTTTAAAATTCATATTTTTTGTCCAAACTTAACTGCTCATCATGTAGATACCTGAGTTTCAGTTTAAATTTTTTTCTCGCTGTAATTGTCAACTCATTCCTATTAGTTTTATTTATGTTATAGCCTCTGCGCAAACTTCTTGACTGGTACTATACTAGCGCAACAGGATCACCAAAATCATTAGATGCAGATTTCTTCAATTGTCTTTTACAAGTGCAAGAAGAAATTATGAATATCACTCGATCAAAGGAACACGAAATTACATCTTTAAAATCGAATCTACAGAAAACGCTAGACGACGCATTTGTCTACTCTTGTTTGCTTGGTTTAAGAAAGAAATTGGACAATATCGCCGAATATGACTTCCCTGATTGGTTGGTGAACTGTAACTACCATAGACGTATACAATGGGAAATTTTTTTCTCTGTTCAACCGGAAACTACCGGGCAAAAAAAGTATCAAGATAGGTTAAATGCCTGTGGCGTTACTCCCTCAAAAATTGCCCAGTTGATTGACTTGATGTATAAGTCGGCTAGCGATGTCATCCATCCTATAGACTGTTTTAAATTTCTAAAAAACCGAACATTGGAAGAATTGGTCCCCAAATGTTGTGAGCTATTAAAGTTGCAAGATGAAGGTGATGTTGCCTGCGATGCTTTACTAGTTATCTTGAAACTTCAACAACATGGTATAATAATATCCCTATAGTTTTCACGTAATAATGGTCCGATCTAAAATACACTCTTGTAATTATTTTAATAGCTGAAGCTATTCCATTTAATATTACGTATTGGAAAACAGCCAAATTGATTCAAATTGATAATATGGACAGACAAGTTTCAGACATCCATATTAGAGCCGTAAGTACTATACTAGTAGGTACTTAATAAATTAGATCAACGTAGGTACTTACGAGTGTACTTAATGCAAATTATGTTTTAGTGTTTGGAGGCTCTTCCTAAAAAGATTACTCATCAAATTAAAATAAACCGCATCAGTGTAAAGGAAAACTCGATCACAGTCATCGAGTATTTTTCAGATTTGTTTGTAGGCTCCGATGAGGTAAGTGAAAAGTTTTTCTTTTTTCCCTAAAATTTAAACCATCATGGGGGGCATGCCCCTCTGTTGGCTACGCCGCTTTGCTCAGACCTCCTTCTAGAAAAAATTATAATAGGCCTACACGTTTATCGCAATATTTGCGCTACGAATATTGGTAGGTATCGTATCTGCATACTCGTATGTAGTTATTTCTATTTACTTACATACAAAAACAATTTTCAACGGTATAAAATGAAAGTAATTTTTTAATACATGATAATTTGAAATGATCACCTCCCTTCCTCGCTCGTAAAAATAAAAATTTCATGACTGATAAGTGATATTATTTCGTTTCAGATCCGGGTAAGATTACAACAATGCGAAGAGCTAGATTTGGCGAAACGAGCAAAAAACCAAAACGAGGTGCAGATTATTGCTCGTGTGTTCGAAGCCCTAAAAACAAAACCACAAGAATAGTTATAGGTACGTCATTAATTTTAAGAAAAAGACATAAAAAAATCATTTTTTTGAACAAATTTTTAAATTTTAAGAAAAGCCATTTTTTATGTCTTTTCCTTAAAATTAATTATGTACAACTTTTGATTCGAACTAGATAAAAGCTGGGGTTGCACCATTGGAAAGTGCATACTTTTTTTACACAAATTGAGTTCATTGTAATGGTAGTTACAATATGAAAAATTTTCATAAATTTCAATAAAATTGAGAAAAAATTGCAAATTTTTTACCGTTTTTTTGAATATATTATTAGGTATTGGGGTTTTCTAATCAACTAACCCAAATAGGCCTTACATTTTCAAACAATTAAAACAACATCATTTGATAATTCTTAAATCATTTTAAAAATTATACAATTTACAGCCAGCAATGTTTGATAAATACAAGTAAGAACTTTTTATCTCTCATATACTGAAATTTCAGCAAAATCGAGCAACTTTGATTTTTTTGCTCATTTTCAAGAATTGAGTATTTTGGACTTCAGAAAAATTTTTCAAGAAATAAGTTGAAAAAAATCAAAGTTGCTC